>PYXC01000176.1:3827500-4110000 GCA_015244755.2 Tenualosa ilisha | reverse complement strand
TTTCCAATATTTCACCAGTAACGCCTGAATAGACACAGAAGCAGGCAGGCATATAGGAACATAGGAAGATGTGTGCAGCCAACGGGGCTCTGGCTAAAAAATTTTCACATTATCGACCCCGGGCACGTTCTGTGCGTCAAATGAGGTTACAGCCCCCCGAACCTGAAATCGATGTTTTCACTTAAAGATCATTCAATAATTACAACTATGTAGCCAAAGCCTGATATCTGACACTGATCGCTGGAGAGCGAATTGACTAGTGCAAAACGTCAGGAAATCTTGTTTATTTATTTAAATTTTTTTTTAAGCAACATCCGGGGGCTTTTGTGCAGCAGTTGGGGTGGCTGGTATTGGGCGAGATGGCGTTTTTGAGCCATGGGTCAACGGGTTTGTGTAATGTTCTCCACAGAGAAGCTCCAGGGCCCAGTGGAGAGGATTAAGTGGGTTTGTGGAGGCAGAGCCCTACAGGATTGTGTAGGAGGGTTATTCTGGGGTGGGGGCGACTAGAGCGCAGGGCCATGGAGGTTTGTGAATGGCCCTACAGAAGCAGAGGCCACTGCAAGAGTGCAAAGAGCCTGTGTATGTGTCAGAGAGAGAGCGGGAGAAATAAGAGTGAGCGTGTATGCGTGTGTGTATGTGTGTGCACAAGTACATGCATTTCTCTGAAGCTCTCAATCAGTGACGCGACAGAAATATGCCTGGCTGTGTACACCTCTATAGAGGCGGTAGTTATGGCATTCAGTTGGTTCTGTGTGTGTGTGTGTGTATGTGTGGCTGGCGCTGAGGCTGAGAGCAGAGAGCAGAGATGTGGCCTTTCGCCCTGAGAGCTCTGGCTGGGCCTTGGGCCGAGCTGACTGGGTCGAGTCCAGCAATTCACACAGGCTGGCCTAATCTCTTAAAATCCACATACATTTTTTAGACTGTGTTTGGGCTGATTAAGTGGAACCTCAAATTGTGCATTTAACATATTAATTCAGTCAACTGTCTCTAGTGATGTTGATGATCACTGCACTGAGTACGCGTGGGTGGCCATCTTGCAGGACAAGACTCTGGTGGGAGAGAGGATGTGAAACCTTCCACTTATTAAAAAAAGACACATTTTGGAGGTCCATTTTCTTTTGTCAGACAAAAACCTACTGTCCTCACAAAACTAGAAGTATACAGCCAACCAATCAATATCTGTTCAAACTGCACCTCAGTACCTTGAGTTGATACCCATTTTAATGTGTTTGTCAAACACTGATTCTTAAAATCTCATAACTCAAGAGTGGTTTCTCATGTTAAAGCTATATCTGATACATCACAGCAACTATATCTGCACTGTTTAGTTTGTTGCCCTCTTTTGTTTTATATAGTGGAGAAACCTACTTTTGAACCAAATTATTTACTGAACAATGCTAATGCTAATAGCTAACACTAAAATAAATAACAACACACATCCATGCATCAGTGATATCTGTGTATCTGTGTGTGTGCGTTAATGAATGTTTATGTGTGTGCACTTGTTTGTGGGAAACATGTCATGCTGGCATGCTTGCTACTCGCTGTTTTAGGGAGAGTGGAGAATTTAAAGCACGCTCCCCGGGTGGAAAAAAAGGTTGCCAGAAAGATTAACCCGGCTTCCTTTTATAGCCCCTGACAAGAGGTTAAATCACACATTAGCGGCAACGGCCACCAACCTCCTGCTGAATAATTGGATCATGAATATTACAGTGGGCCCGCTCCCTCTCTCTCCCTCACAGGCAGACCCCGCTTGATCAAGCCCGGCGACAGCGTCAGCGCCGAGTTAAAGCTTCCCACGGCTCCTCCAATGGCCCAGGCAATGGTGGCAGAGCCATTAAGGACACTTCCTCTGGATGGCCAGCTGAGAGGAGGGGGGGAGGGGGTGGGGGTGGGGGGTGGAGATGGAGGTGGGGGTGTTGTGGCAGTGAACTAAAAATCACTTGCAGAGCAGCTGAAGGCTGAAACTCAAGCCTAAAACCTTACGCCGTAGACGCAGGAGAAGTCCACTAACCCATGACATGAGAAGATGCATGTTGTTGCCTGGAGAGGAGGTGGGGGGTGGGGGGGTGGAGAAACTTTCTTCTTCATTGATCCAGTTGCTGCCAGAGGCATGCTGCGAGGTGCATTCCGGGAAAAGGGGGCGTGATGGTTCCGAGATTAGGCTGATAAAAATACGGTGAGCGAGCTTTTTGTCAGAACTGATACCAGCCCCCGGAATCCAATCTGCGGTCAGAGCAACACCTGGTCCCCGTAGTAGGGAGCCTACTATTAACTATTAATTACAGAAGACTGACATTCCGGAACAGTCAGCACGCAACGAGGCCCTGGGATGTCAAATACAGAGAGATGAATGTGCGGCCATGAGTGAGGGCAGATAGGTATTGACACACACACACACACACACACACACACACACACACACACACACACACACACACACACACACACACACACACACACAATCTCTCTTTCTCTTGCAAAAGCACTCAGAGGACAATTGTGGCCCTTGGTCAAATTACTTTACCCTCCCTCTGTTCTGACTCAATCACGCTTCATCTATGCACAAACACACGCCGCCAGCCCACATAAACCTCACCTCCAGAAGCCGTGGGATTATCACACAATAGCGTTTCTCTTTTGCCATCACATTTCATGGCTGTCTCTCTAAACAACCTTTTATTTACAGACACGCAAACGCACATTTATAATACACAAGACCTAGTGCCTTGGCAGAGATAGTGGACAATTCATCAGTTCTTAGATGCTCTTGACAGTTAATGACAGCAGGCATATTTGTGATTGATCGCAAGGACGCGCCGCATGAAGAGAGTTCAGGAACACAACATGGTTACTTTGCCGCCCCCCCCCCCCCCCCCCCCCCCCCGGCAAACGATCTTTCCCATTCATCCCACAACAGAACAATTCTTTGGGCCGTCTGAAAAGAGGCCTCCTAATGGAGGAAGGCTCACAAAAATGACCGCGCTGAGTCGCTGACTGTCGAATGCCAGATCGACCTGTTAGGGAGCTATTTCAAGCGTCAGCATCACCAGTCCAGGAGGCACCAGCAAGCTTTTGACGTGAATATTAAGCCCCCGGCTCATCTTTCATCGCACCTATCTCCATTCATTTCTGTCGGAGTGCTCCTCTGTTGCGCACTCAAGCCACATGAGCCGGCCATTCAGACACTCTGAGAGGAGCACTTGTTCGCTGTTGCCCATTCAACCACATCTAATACTGCACAAAAAAAAAAGGACACACAAACTGTAGGATTTAAGAACACGACTCCTGCCAAGATCTTTAAGTTAAAAAAAAAAAAAAAAAAAAAACATAGGATGAACAGAGAAAAATGACAAGGCCTGCTTTGGGAAGATAGGCTATAGGCTATCCACAGGCCTAATTCATAACACCCATTAAATACTGAGGCTGAAGTTGAAATTGTTTTTGTGCTTCACGGAACAGTAATAGAACTCTATGTATCTATGACCCTCATTTAAAAACAACAACCAAAAAAAACAATGGCAAGGTCAGAGTAACCAGAATGATGAAAAGTATGAGTGTGTAATAGTAAAAAAAAACACCCCACATTCTCTCATACACACACACACACACACACACACACACACACATTCGCCCATATTCGCCCAAGTGTAAGCTGCAGGCAATACACAAAGGTTTTCTATGTAACTCAGCCCTTATTTGAAAGCCTCCATCAGCCACCCATCACCACTATTCTTTCCCAGATCACCGAGTCTGGTAAATAAAGCCTTGTCTGGTGCCTTGACACAGGAGGGTCTGTTTGAGAGATTCAAGAGCTGAGACACACTTGAAGCAACACTAACATGGAGGAGGGAGTTTTTTGACAGGTGGGGGCTTCAAGTGACTTCACTGTCAATCTTGGAACTGCTGATAAGACAACTTTTCACTGGAGAGACACATTATTTTGAAAAAGGTCTGCACTCACATGTACTGCCATTATAGCAAATCACTATTACGGGGACACAGTGAGGGGGTGGGGGGGGGGGGGGGGGTCGGGTTACAAAAGCAGTTTTTTTTCATATAATGGCTCAAACAACCCTGTCAAGGTAGACTGGGGAGAGCAGTTTCCAAGCAATATTCAGATATGGTTCATCAAATTATCCTATTAAGCCCTCTTAATCAAGTCAAGTGCACCTTGAAAGTTGCAGACGGACAAATACAACACTGTCTGTTGCACTGTATATGGTTCACTCCTCCATACTCCTCCTCCTTTTGCTCCTTATTTCACCAGAAATTCCACTCTCTCCCAAATGTAAGAACACCACTGGGCCATTTTCCTGTGTGTAGCAATAAGGCTAGTGTTCAGCAATGTCAACAATAAGTCCAAGGAGGATCACAGGCCTAGTCTACATAAAGGGCACCTTTATGGTCTCATACTCCGGCACACAACTTGCACAATGTCAAACACACACACACACACACACACACACACACACACACACACACACACACACACACACACACACACACACACACACACACACACACACACACACACAGCACAGTGCCTGGTCCTGCTCACAGCAAACAAGTATGGATCCACATAACCTTCACCTTCAGGAGGATCTCTTAGGGTAAGGAATGTCACAGTGGTATGTCAGCTTTCTGACTCCTTGCCTAGAAGATGAGACAGTGACTGACCCCTAGTTAAATACACACCTAAAGAGGTCGCAATGGGAATGCACAACACTAAAACATCTAGTTGCAAAACTTGCAAGATCTCACTGTTCAGACTCTGGAAGATTAAATAGATGGTGCAGTTCAACAAAGATCACGGATTCCACAGCACATTTCAATATCGTTTTTTTTAGCATTTCAATTGTGAGACAATGTGGACATTCATCTAAGGGTTTCTGGGAAAACAACTTTCTTAAAATCACAAGGGGTGCAAAAGATGAGGCAAACAGCACTACAAGCCCAAATGAGTCAAATGACATCCTAAAGAATTTAATAACAAAAAAAGCCTTGATAAATCTTACTTAGGATAAGCACAATCTTTTTTGCACCAACAAAGAATCATTACAGGGTTTAGCTTGTATTTTGGCTTTGAGCATTAGAAATAAGCTACAGAAAGCCCTTTGAGAGAACTTAGTATGGGTAAATAGAAACTACTGAGCCAAACTTGCCTTTAAAGTATTAAACTGAGTGTGAGAAAGGGGATGTTGGAGAAAGTGATGTGTCCAACATGACAATAAGTTTCATGAGCTTAGAGGGAACAATGGTCAGGATCTGATCATGAGCAAGTACAGTCAAGCACTTCACAGAAAAGTCCCTGCGGGCAGCTGGAGATTTGCGAGCTGAGACATTATTTCCCCCACCGCGGCCAGTGTCAGCTGACTACGACTCCCAGTGACCCGACTTCACCCTTGGCCTCCGTCACATTCTCGAACCCACTGGGATTTGCGTCTTCAAGGGTCTCCTTGTAAAAAAAAATGCCCCTAAGAGGAATTTCTGGTGATCGCAAACAATAAAGTGGCATTAGTTCCTGACATTTTCCGGTTTTGCAAAAGAAATTTATACAAGAGAGCAGAACACAAGGCACAGAGGATGACGGCATTTGACACCCGTGTGAAAATGTGTATTTACACAAGATGTTAATGCAGTTTGTTCCTTGGGATATTTGGACCGCAAGACTTTCCTTAAATGACAATGGCAGATAGCAAAGCATATCTAGACACATGACTGCTGTTCATAAAATCAAAGTGGTTTGTGAGCATCAAGGCAAAAGGGTCGACCCATGTTCTTTCATGCAATTAATCAGGCAGTCTGTATAAAAAAGAGACTTTGCTGTAGTGCACAACAGAGCTGGGCTTTATTACAGGGCCAAAACACCAAGCCATTTTTGCTTATCAGATTCTCACAAGGGCTAACTAACTCCTGACCTCTCTGCTTCCACTCCTAGTGCAGAGAGAGGAGTTGAGCTGAGGCAAGAATGTGCTTTACTCATTCTCAGGAAGACAGGTAGTCCCAGAGCCAATGTCAGGCATGATTGATGCACACAGGCCAAGTGCTCTGACTGCTCAATCCCCGCTTGCTTTACAGACATCGCCATTCGCTCCCAGGAAGTGTCGTTACATAATTGGAGAAACTAAAAATATGAGCAGTGCAATCCAGCCTGAGCACCAGCCACAGAATCACAAAAGCTTACAAACGAACCACGGGTTTTTGTTGCTAATTAGGCAAAATTGTTTGATTTTCAATTTTAAAGCAGTGCTGGACATTAATCCAAAACATCATAATTAGTCAACTGTTTTGATTGATTGTTTATTTTTTTTTTCCTTTTCCAGAATCACTGAATACCAATGATGTGCCAAGCTGGGCCAGTGATGGCACCATACAGACCTGAGTAATCGCACTGGTCATGCAGAATGGCAAGCACGCCCACCTGCTTTGGCACAGGAGATGACAAGGCGAGCAAATGATGTGCCAGCATGCTAATGGCATCTTTCAGACGTACTCAGATAGATATGTGAGTTTCGCCAAGCAACCCCCCATTAACAGGGAAAGGAATGAAAAGAGTGAGGGCGGATGGGTTGTGGCTGTAGCTGTGGTTTGGGATGGGGGGAGGGGAGGGGAGGGGGGGGGATAAGGGGAGGTGGGTAAGTGATCCAAATCGGGATGCCTTATCTCGTGCCATGCAGATAACAGCATGTGCTCTCGCTGCTCACTGTTCCTGTCAGGGCGACTGCATGGCGTAAACAACCACCACCACAAAAAACATGACAACATTCATACTGTGGACACAGCACAAGTGTGGTGTTAAGTAAAAGCACAGCAGGTAGCAAACAGGGATCAACTGGAGATCAAGCCTAAATGCTGATGCTGTTTAGACACACAAAAAGAACACTCAAAAAAACCACATTTACACACCATTTTGCTCACACAATTAAGGAAGCTGATTGCACATGGCCTCTGGATAACTCTGCCTTTCGGCTCTCTCTGACCCTTTTTCTGAACAACAAGAAAATCCATGTGGGGTGTGTGTGTGTGTGTGTGTGTGTGTGTGTGTGTGTGTGTGCGTGAAGGGTGGGTATGCAATGGGGACAGGGCTGTGACACGAGGAAATAAAATCCTAAAAACACACACATGTAACCCCTCTGCTGGATCAGCCCGTAGATCAAAACACATCCTTCCAACCAGTGTGTGTGTGTGTGTGAGAGTGTGTGTAAGTGTGTGTGGTGGTGTGTGTGTGTGTGTGTGTGTGGGGGGGGGGGGGGGGTATCAAACCAAGCACTGTGCTACGCCAGATGCAGGGGGGAAAAAATGCAATCTTGAAAACCAATCCACTCCTCTAAACCCATCCAAGCGTTGTTATGCCAACCAGTTCTCAGGCCCTGTTCAGAGCCTCTTGTGCCACCCATCTACTTCACGTCCTACTGTGCCAACAACCGAGCTCAAACACTGCTGTGCCACATTGAAGATAAACAGTAAATCCACTGAATAAAGTGATGAAATAGCAGATATGAAATGTCAAAAGGGAATCTAGCTAAAACCCAACCTGCAGCTTTTTGAGTTATGTTTTTTCCCCCGTTTCAAAACTGACAAGCTTTGGGAAGAGTGGTTTGACAGCTGGACATCTCGCCTGGGAGATCCAAACATGGGCCGAAGCACGAGCTCGCCCCTAACAGGCATTTTTATCCTTCGGACGAGAATTGGAAAACAGCTGTGTAAATGAACACACACAGTAAAAATATGCAAGCTATGAAGGGCAACCTCGATAAGACTGCCTGTCAAGCAAAAGACATGTTATGCAATCAACGAAACAAAAATGGTGTACAACAGGAATAGCTTGTCCGATGTTTTCCTGTTGAAGTACCATTTTTTCACTAGATGTTTTCAAAAGGCCCGACTGAACCAAATGATGACTTCAAGAGCAGTTTCTGTGGTATGACATAAAAAGGCTACCCTTCCCAAAGAATTAAAAAAAAAAAACATGGCAGAACACTTGCGATATTTCACCAGGAAACATACAGCCATATCAAGTAGGGCTATCCTCCAAAATGTAAAGCCTATTCCGCACAAAACTGTGTTTACCAGTGAGTGCTGATGAGCAGTCAGAATGAATTCCCAGTGAAACTTCGCAAACTCCCTTAGGTGAAACCATGAACCATCTGAGAAGTAGTGTTTCCAATGTTTGTTTACTTCCACTGTAATTGGTGAGAGGCTCCACCACAGCGCAGGTCACTGGGCTCATGTGAAATCAAGCCGCCTTGGATTCCTGTCTCAGATCCTCGGTACAACTGAGCAGTGAGCACCCATCCGGTCCGACCCTGCTCTTATCTCTCCGATCACTGAAATGTCTCCAATTCACTTAACTTGTGCAATGGAGCTCAGACTAATTTGCAGTCCTGCTCACTGACTCACTTGCCATCCCTCTCTCTCTACCTCTCACTGTGAGTGCAATTAACCATCTGTATTTACAACCTGTCCAGCTGCTTGACAGACAGAAGAAAAAATACAACAGCTAGAAAATCACATGACTGCTAAATATTGCATTGACACACTCCTTGCACTTTATCTTAATGTGTTTACTCAGCATTAAATGGGGATTTATAGACATGATTGACTGATTCCCAGTCCAGTGGTCAAAGTGCCCTGACCCACTGGACCTTGTAACCTTGGAATGGTTTTAAATATTCGCCCACAGCCGGAAGTGCAGCAGGCCTAATGCATGCTAAAAATTACACAGATCTGATTAGTATGTTTGGTGTTTCCCCATTCATGCATTCAGCCTTTGGGTCAAAACCTTCCTTGTCTCTGCAGGCATGCTTGGACAAACAGTCTTTAATTAATATTTACAGAAGTGCTTTGCCTGCCTGGAGAGGTTTGCTGAAAAACATTAGCGACAAACACACTGAATTACGTCTTCCTCTTTGTTCACCCCCCCGGCTACTCGTGCCTTGTTTTGGCAGGTCAATTAAATGCAAACTATTAAAGTAGAGAAGAAAACACGCAGCCATGACCCCATACTAGTGAATGTGCTCTAATTAGCACCTGTATTAGCAGGTTGCCATGCACTGTCATGCTTTTCTCCAGGGACACAACAGAATCAGGTTATATAGAGGCACACCAATGCTTCTTTCCTAATATTATTTCACTCCTTACTTTTACCAGTATTGACTATTTCACTCAAGTGGTTGAATCTACAAGCAATGAGACAGGTGCAGTGTTAAGTCTTTTTCCTTCAATGGAGGTTTGAAATAAAGGTTAGCTTATTAGACATGGTTATATCGTATGAGAATGTCAACACAGGAAGGTTTTTCCAAAAGGCGTTTGTTCTAAATTAGGACTGCTGTAACAGTGCTTCCGAATCTCCTTAAAACCAGACCAAACGGTATTTTCGTTCCGAGTGGAAACATTTCACTAATTTGTCAAATGCAGCCCCTTTAATCCTCGATAATTGTACTGAGTATGAGAGACTGCGTTTCTCGGGAAACAAGAAATTCAATTATCCACCCTTTGGAAAATGTAGGGCATGACAGCAACTGCGCAATGATTGTAAAACTGCACTCTCAGGCGAACTGAAGTCAAGCTCGCGCTTTTGACAGAGTAAGCAGAAGATATCGGAGTGCACACCGATTAGATCTACTTCGTACCCTAAATTAAATAAACACTCTCCGGTCTGCAAAGGAAATTGCACTTTCAAGAACTCTCGAAGGCTGTACGACATAGGGCGTATCATTCATTCAGGCATCCACTTGGAACAGAACCGGATCCTCAAACGGACATAATGAGAAATTCAAGTTGGTTGCAAAACAATGTCGAGCATTAACACCATTTTATGACGGGGAGGATATTCGGTGATACACTTTTTAAATTGACGTGCACTATTTAAAATATGTTGATAAGCTATTCCCGTCTAGTAGTTTCATCTCAACATGAGGGAAAGATCAATATCTGATATCTTGAATTTTGAATACCAAAGCTGACACTGATGTTAACTTATTTACAAAGGAGCGGTCAGACAGATGCTTATCGAACTGACTGACGACATGTCCTGGATATATTTGGTAATAGCGACCAGCAGCAATTTTGTCTGAAAAAGCAACACCAAAAACATAGAAGCGATGGAACGAAATTCGCTCAATAATGTTAGGTTCACAGCCTTACCCCACACTTAGTTTAATCATGGGTGGCATTCGACGACCCAACACACTTCGATCACTGATCCATAACCTGGAGATACATTGTTACAAATTCCAATATTTCCAGCGGAATGAAATCCTCACTTGGAACGGGAGTCACCTGAACCAGATATGCCGCTAGCTCAGGCGACACCAAGCACAGCATTTTCAACTCAGCCAGAAAACTCTGCCCCCACGCTCACATCAACCCGGAAGTCCTGTTCAAAATCCACTCCGATTGGATCTTTGTCAGACAAGGAAGCTTCCAACAACAAAATTTGCCAATCGGATTTAATTCTTCAAGAAAAGGGGTCTGATATTCTGATATGGAAGTCATGCGGCCGGATGCAATGCATGACGTCAGCCCTTTGTTACCTTGCCGACCCCTCACATTCGAGTTTGTGCAAGTCAGGTTAAAATACTCTGACAGTTTGTGGAACCATGCATGCACCCCAGCTCCTACATTTGTCTCTCTTTCATTGTCATCATTCTCAAATGCATACACAATTTTTTTCCTGAGCACAGCCGCACTGGCCTCCATTACTAACGTCTGACTACTGCAATTAAACAGGTGCACCACCAAGTTGCACTACGAGTTCCAGCGCTCCCAAATTATTAGTTTAAAGTGGATTACAGACTCTGGAATATTGTGATGTTAATGGAAAAGGGCTCCTCTACATCTCAAATTGCTATGAGACAGAAATGTAGTTATTTGCAAACGCAGTTATTTACATTTAGGTCCCCTGTCAGAACCAATGAACTCAAGACAGGCCTAGGGCTCCCAGTGACATTTCGATGGGCTTATACGTTTACATGTTTGATATTCAGGAAAGGTCATGAGGATGGTTATTATAATATCAGCATAGACCTTTCAGCAAACCCATGGCTCGATGGACACGTAGCCCAGTCAGTAACCATTTCTAACGTTAAACAACTAAAAGCTACCGTTAATATTAGACAACACACATCTTTCTTCAGAGACACAAGACCGCCGAAAAGAAAAAAACAAATAATAATAATAACTAATCTCTAAATTAGAAGGAACTATGACAGTAGTCTACTGGAAACTTGGTCACCATGGTAAAAGTTTATTATTTCAACACTGCTAATCCTAATTTGCATACAAAGTGCTGCTCTTTACCAGTCATCGATGCCAAGAGTAAACTGCTAAAGTTAACTGGACATATCACCAGTCCAAAAGCAAAACTATTATTTCGCTTAGTGTTCTTTGCATCATTACATAATGCTCAAACAAAACTGAGAACCTGAAGGTAATATGCATCTAGCAATAACAATATCGCTGCAGCTAGGTCACATGCTAAAACGTTAACTAGCCTGGATAGCCACCTTTAACGTTTTATACTGATTGAGCTGACTCCTTTGTTGCTGTCTCTAGCTTTACTGAGATTCATTTATATGAACGGGCAGAAAATTCTCTGACGAAAATCTACTTAAAATATGATACTCACTCTCTATGAACTCTGGCACAATTCATGGCTTAGAACATCGTCATGGTTTAAAATGCTGTCACAATTTTTGTGCTGTTGTTGCTGTGCGCTACCGAATCACTGCTACTGTCTGCGGCAGCAACTTCCAGCGCATGCGCGGCCATTCTGGAAAGAGAAGCATTCAGGCACGATTTTTGGATGCCTTTCTGCATAATACAGGTATGTCGACTTGTAGCCTGAATGGAATAAGACATTTTGAAGGAAAAAGGCTGTGAAGCGCACTGTCAAGATTGCCAGCAATCGAGTTGACAACAATAATAATTATCCTAAATCACAGAGCGCAAGATAGCCTATATGTTGCCTGCATCATGCTACATCAATTTAACTTTCTTAACATTTAGATTCCAGTTTACAATCTAATGTTTCTTCCAGAGAAACCACATAGCGGGACCGAACACATTTTATGCAATGCAACATTTGGATTAGATGCTTCATTTTCCTTCTTTCTTGAGTCAAAGTCTATAAAGTCCATAAAAAACTCATCTGCAGTAATGTCATATGGATTGTGATTTGATATAGAGCTCAATTGTGTTGTCTGATGCGGTGAATTTTCAGCTCAAGGACTAATATTTCTGTGACAGCTGAAATAAATTGCCCAATTACATGTACCCACCTGACTTCTCTGCAGTATTGATAGAATTGTTGAATGAGCAGATCTGTTACAGACAGTGTGAGGCCTTGTGAAAATGCTGTTGTTTTCAGACATAGTTTAAAAATCTATGCACCTAAAGAGATAGACAGATTGCGCTTGTTCATGACAACAGACTGATAAATGGTCACACATTAATCAGATTGTGGCAGCTATTCTCTCACAGGGTTCCTTGTGTCATCATAGGAAAAGATTGATACATACGACTTCATTACCACTCCTGCATGCTCACGACCACAGGGAGATGCCAACCCCAAATGCTGGGCATCCTTATAAATTGTGTCCAGAGCCACAGCATGACTAGGCTCGTCTCATCCTTTTCTCAAAAACCCCCAAAGGTCCAAGTTGGGGGCAGGTAGGAGGTTGGCAAAGGCTTAGTCCCAATCACAAAGTGCCCACAAGTGGGGGAAGAGCACAGCGGCAGGCTCCATCAGGCAATAATACACAGTTAATGACGTAGAATGGTGTCTTTCTTCACGCCCAAAGGAAGTCAATACAGGATGTTTAGGAACAGTGTTCCTAATTACGCTTTTTATATCCAACTCCGACATGACTGACGATTTCAAAGGGGGATGCATTATTGATCCACTTCACAGACAAGTCATATTGATTGGAGGTCTGGATCAAGGACAACTCCCCCCCTTCAATCCAATCAAAGATGGAATTGAGAATCAGGGTGTCATATGTGACCTGTGGGTGTTTTTTGACATTATTTCTTTAAAAGCATTTTGATGAGGGCTTGACAAAGGATGCACCAGCTGTGTGGCATTGTGTTACAGACTGCAATCATCAGTAATGGATCACTGAGCGCTTTGTGGCAGTGGTGCCCACATTGTTCACTCCTGTCAGATTGCTCGCACTCATCATTTCGTCAACTTTGTTATTCTCTGCCTGCAGCAAGGTTGAGAAGATTAGATGAGGAATGGGATGCAGAAGAAAAATCTACTATGACAGAGTTACACTGTATCAAGTTTTAGAAATGACAATAGCACAATCTCCACTGCATGCATGCGCTGCTTGTTCATCACAGATTGCTTATCTCTTTTGTCTGTCTGAATGTAACAGCACAGACAGTGTTTTCATTGCTATACACAATTAGTCCAATCAGTGGTTTTGTACCAGTCTATACAAAATGCTGCACTGAGTGCAACCTATTGTACAGACCTATATTTCTTCTTTAATTTCAAAAGACTGATGCGGTCTGTCCTTGAAATGGCTGCAGTAGCAAATGATTAAATGGTCCTTTGAGATAGTCCTTTAGAGAGTAGCATTTTTCTGGTTTGAAGGGTAACGTTGAAGCAGTCAAAAAGTCACAAAAATAACTTTTACACTCTTTCACGTGGGATGGCCATGTGAGGGATAGCCTTGGCAGGAACAAACACTGTGTGTGTGTGTGTGAGTGTGAGTGTGTTTGTTTGCACACAGGCTATGCATGTGCACCAAAAAACACACTTACATTGTTCCTGAACCATTCTTTAGGGCTTGGTTCAACTGGAGCTCTCTATTAGCAGTGCATTCTAAGTGGTTTGTTTTTGTAGTCCCTGGCTTTCAGAGCCAGATGATGACAGATTGTGAGCCACCTGATATCTTTCATCCTCCCCAGTGGAGGTGTTTGTTCCGCCCTGAGCTGGTCCTGGTGGACTAACAAGCAGCCGGCACGTTTGATGGGCAATAGGAAAACACATCTGTTCTCCCTGGCTTTACTTCAGTGGAGGAAAACAGCATAAACAACCTCCCTACCCCAGCCTCATTTCTCACATGTGCCCTCGCAGCTCCCTGAAGAAAAAGCTAATCATCACAGGAAGACTGTTTTATTTCAGCATGCCTTACTGCATAGTGGTGGCCTATGCAGCAGTGGCAAAACAGTGCGAACCACTGGAATAGGTTTTTATTATATTTTTTACTGCGATGATGTGTAATCCCTTGTAGCAGTAGGAGAGTATATCTCCCAGCTTGTTTAAAAGCATGTTAGACATTTTTCTGATGCATCTTGAGAGGGAGATGAAACAGAGATGGACTGTGGAGGAATCATGTGAGCATGGTAAATATGAAATCCAAGTTTATCTTTGAAAATGTTTTTTTAAAAGATGGCCTTGCATCTGTATTCATTTATCCATTAAACTAAATATGTTGTGAAAGCCACACCAGAGAAAGAGTCCGCAACATTTAATCCCTCAGCGAGGCTGATTTTTTTGTATTTTTTCTGAATTTATTGTGTCTTCCTTGAGACAAAACTTCAAGACTGTGGATGTGTTATAGTAGTAGTAGTTGTCCGCTAGATGGCAGCAAAGATAAAGCGTATACATTTCCCATCAAGAAAGATTCTCTTTCCACAGAATGTGCTCTTTGACTAAACCAAGATGTCTGCGTCCTGAAGCAATGTGAAAATAAGCATGTTGCCTTTATCTTCTTAAATGCAACCTTGAGATTTGTAGTCGTAAAAAGACTTTGTAATGACCACGGAGTTCTTAGGGTTTGTATGAAATGGCCTTACGCATGTGTCATTCCGTTTTTAGAAAGTCATTTCGAAAAGCTATCAACACAATCTTCACTGCGCCACTCGAAAATGCGTCACCATCCCTTCACACAGGTATGTTCTCAAGCTCATCAAAAAATAAGAATTTATGCTCACTTTAAGGGCAATGTTGTTACGTTTGATACTTCTAGTGGTACATGTTTGCCACGGTCGATGTTTCATGTTGTCACGCTTGCCTTTTTAGTTTCCACCTTCAATAACTACACCAGTTATCTGGTTAATGCTAGCAGACTGCTCTGAAAATGCACGGTGGTTGAGCCTTGATGAAGTCAGCAAACAAACATAGGCTAAGTGTGATTACCTTACCTGTCAGTATCTCAAATAGTTAGTATGACGGGTTATGTTCCAGGATCTTCAACTCTTCGTCTCCGGGCAAGTAGGCTAACAGTTCTTCACCTGACTCCTGCCCGTTCTACTTCTTCGGAAGTGATTTTGGACAGATTGTTGAAAGGCAAAGCGTCAGGCTCAAATGACGGTCTTGGTAACCGTCCAACAGCAGTTTCGCCTGATTCAGGTATTAACTGTTGGTGCTGGTAATGCTAATACAAATAACGTTAAATAGTGAGCATATGCTATTTCTGAGCGAATGCGTGTCATTTCGGTGTGTAAGTGAATAAGTGTAAGTAAGTGGCTACGTCTCCGGTTGATTTCTCTTCAGCTGAGCAACTGTCACTTCTTCTAAGACATCCAGATCAACCTGAGAATCCCAGACTTATCAGAGTTGCAGTCCTTGGTGCCCCAAATGCAGGAAAATCAACGCTAACCAATCAGTTGCTTGGAAGGAAGGTTGTTTGTTTTCTATTGTATGCAGTAGAAAATTAGTGACTTGCTTTTCAAAATATTAAAAAACTCATTCATTCATTGCCTTTAATTTTTAGTTGTTTGCAGTATCAAAGAAGGTACATACAACCAGATCTCGTGCTCTTGGTGTTTTTACTGAGAATGACACCCAAATTGTAAGTTTGTCACAATGAAGTAGCACTCTGCATTTGAATGATGTGTCAGTCAGTTTCCCCATATAAAAATCACATCTCATCATTTTTCCCCATGTAGATTTTACTTGACACTCCTGGACTCACCACCCCAGCAAAGGCAAAAAGGTGACTAATAATTTCATTACACCGTGGAGATAATGTATGATAGTACATGTCAATTTCTCACTTTTTTGAGTAATTGCCTTTACTAGGAGCTAGCACTGACATCATCATAAATTATTTTTTTATGGAATGGGGTTTCTAGAAGGACAGATAAACACACTGTCACCAGCTTCCTGACTTTTACAAAGTCTGTGGTTGTAGGTCTCCCATCCACTTAGTGTCTTATAGAGCTTTTAGTGCTGTTGGCATTAATAAGAATTTTGTATACCTTGCTCTTTTTCAACCCAAACTTACACAATGCTGGTCTAGATAGATCGAAACCCTACTGCTTGTTTATGCCTATTGAATCAACATTAGGATCATGTTTGCTGTGTTTTTTAATCACTGTTTACTGTTTTTTTCAGACATCAGCTGGAGAAGTCCTTGCTTGTGGATCCGTCAAATTCTTTACAAGAAGCTCACCTTGGTAATACATGCTGATGTTTTATGGGGTGGTGTAGTGTTGTAGCTGTCTTATGTTTTGATTTGTAGTCCCAGGTATATACGGTCATTCCTTTTGTACTTAAAAATAATCCATTAGTTTACATACTGGGACTAATAGAAGCAGTAACAATACTGCTTCATTACATTTCCAGCACCCAAGGTAATACGTGTGTGCAATGGACGTTGTCAAGCATTTGGTATAACATTTTCACTCTGTTGCTCTTTGGTACCTTGTAGTCGTTGTACTGGTGGATGTGTCAGACAAGTGGACCCGCAACAGACTGGACTTTGAGGTGCTGAAGTGTTTGGCCCAGTATCCTCACATCCCAGCTGTCCTTGTCCTCAATAAGGTACCAGAGCAACCTCATTTGTTTTTCTCTTGCTGATTAGCGCAGCTCTGCAGAGGGGCACTTTATATGATTAGGGGATTATAGTTGTTGGCTGCCATAAGTATATATGCTATAAGTATATAGTCCAGCCTCTTAAATGTAATTTTAGAGCTAAATGTCAGTGGTTGGTGTGAACACATGATTGTTTGATTGACAGGTGGACCTGCTGAAGAGCAAAAGCACGTTACTGGACATTACGGCTGAACTGACTGAGGGGGTGGTCAATGGGAAAAGTATAAGAGTCAAAGAAGCTATAGCAGCAGCTGATAGAACAAGTGCAGTCCCAAAGAGAAACGCTGTCAAACCAGACAAAACTTCAGCAGGATCCGTCTCAGGAGACCACAGCCCACTGACATTGACCAGAGAAGAATTGAGAAGGTTGCGAGCGCAGAGAGGTTGGCCACTTTTCAAGGACGTGTTCATGGTCTCAGCGCTGGATGGAGAGGACGTTGCAACACTCATGGTATTATTGCCTGAGAATCTACAATTTTATGGCTTGAAATGGAAATGCTCTAGAATAAAACACAATGTTTTATCAGCCATAGAAGCTCATCAGGAAGACTAGTGGCTACATTCTGACATGTCCAGTGTGCCATTATTAGGTGTGATAATGTGTGCTGGTCTACTAACTGAGAAAATTCTGTTTAATGCAGACACTTTTTGCCTCATGATTATGCTATAATGTGTTCCTCTTAATGCTTTTGTTTGTGTTCTCCAGAGGTATTTTATGGTCAAGGCAGAGCCTGGCTCATGGCTATACCATAGTGAGGTTTTGACAGACCAGAGTCCACAGGACATGTGTACAAAT
This sequence comes from Tenualosa ilisha, assembly GCA_015244755.2. Taxonomy (NCBI): domain Eukaryota; kingdom Metazoa; phylum Chordata; class Actinopteri; order Clupeiformes; family Clupeidae; genus Tenualosa; species Tenualosa ilisha. The sequence continues at coordinate 4,092,367 of PYXC01000176.1, read as the reverse complement.
ACTATCAGAGAGAAACTTCTGGATTACCTTCCCCAGGAGGTGCCATATACCATCACCCAGGTGATGATGCCTACTATACTATTTATGCTATAGTAAATATACTAAAAGTCTATACTTTTACATTTATATCCAACAACATTTATACATTTTTCATTTTCTAATATGCTGTTTTTTTAATTGATGGTTGTCTGTTGCTCTAGCATGTTGAGCTTTGGAGGGAGCTGGAAAGTGGGGAGCTTTCCATATCAGTGAAACTGTTTGTGAAGAAAGATAGTCACATGGTGAGTGGTCAGAACTGTTGTTGGTATTCTGCTGAACGTATATTTAAGTTAATGATCAAGCCCTGGTTATTCACTGCTCTCTGTTCTTGAAAAGAGTTTTTGATGCATTAGTCTCATACTCCTGTCATACACTTACAGAAAGCCAATACTTACTTAAAGGAGTCAATCAGCAGGAAACCATTTCTGAAATGTGACTATTGGATGCACTAGTCTCTTCAAGTGCGCTGTTCCCTCCTCTGTCCGTAATGGCTTTAGAGAGGAAACGATCATAGAGCAAAGGGGAAAGTGCATTAAAACTACATTACATTAATCTACATTAGAACTGTTCTCATTCATTAAGCTTCCTTCCCATTGCCAACTAGCAATATGCCTTTGCCCAGCAGTTTTTGTTGAATGCGGAGGTGATGGAATTTCACTTCCCTGGGGACTACACTCTATGCAGTGTCAGGGCTTCTCTTTTAGATAGATAGATAATAGATACTTTTATCAACTCGTAAGAAATTATTGTATCCTTAAGCTTCCAAAACATACACATGACATACATACATTATATAAATACATAGAGAACTCGTATTATGTGTGCCATTTGCATGAATCCTGTAAATTTACTGCAGCGTTTACAAGCTGAAGGATAGGGAGGGACCTACAGCGATCATTTCTGAAGGTGATTTCATACAAAGGCTTTGTCTTGGTGTCGTAGCAGGAAGGCAGGTTTTTTTTCGTTATTAAGCTCAGATACAGGTGTAAGTGGGGCATTATATTCCTTATTACATGGCAGTTCACCACCAAAAGGACTCCGGAGATGGGGGGGGGGGGCTTCAAAGCCACTATCATTGTTCAGTGCTACTTCGATTGAGCCAACAGTGTTTGAAGAGAGCTTTAATCTGCAACAGAACTGAAAAGATTATATTGTACTCTGTAAAATCATTTCCTCAAATGTCATTAGATGTTTCTCAATACTTTTAGTTATGGTGCACCCATTTTCCCCATTAAATTTCCATGCCACTGCGGGAGGGGTGTCAATCAAGTCTATTTCTGGCAAACTAAAGATCATTAATGAATCCCCAAAATGGTTTGAATATTTAAAAGGAGATACATCACTGTAGCTCCATTATTGTAACTGCTTATTTGACTAGATTCCCATCTGATCAGACAGTACATGAATTTACTTTTGATTCCTTTTCGAACAGAAAATGGTGATTGGAACAGGCGGTCAACTAATTGCCAAAATTGCACGTGAAGCAGGTGAAGACCTGGCACAGATATTCCTGCGGGACGTCAAACTGAAGATCTCAGCAAAGGTGCAGAACTGAGGATGTCTGGAGCATTAAGCTCGCATAAGGGCTCCTCATCAGTGTCAGCAGACTTTTGGCCGGTCATTCAGACATGCAGTCAGATATGCATGCTGTGAATGGTGACATATAAGGCATTTACAGGTGGTGATTTGCAGGTTTTGTGCAAGTACCCCCCCATTCATTGTGGCTGACTGACTGAAGGAAAATGTATGAACTTTTTTTAATGTCAGTGTTACTGTATCTACCTTACTGTTTGACCTGTAAAATATGTGGTTTCATAATGCTCGATATCTGTAAGATCACATAATAAGTTAATGTACCAGACAGGAAATGGTTTATGCCTGCAGGCCTATTAAAACAAGATTCACAAAACTTCAGTCCATTAAGTCCATCCAAACCCTTGAATGACCTTCCTCCTGCCCACATGTATATTTTCACCCGTCTTAAAAGGTCCTTTTACCTCCTTGCCTTCCATGGTCTTGAAAAGACTCCCAAGTCAGTAGCAACAGAAAGGCACTTAGCTCAGAGGACAAGAGTGTCTCTAATGGAATGCAAAATGGAGCACTGTCCTGGCTAAAAAAAAATGGGTCGGATAATGGTGATCATGTGCCTTTCTGTCTGACTGTTTTAAGTTTGCGCCGTGGTCAGTTTTTATGTAGGTCATCTAGATACATCTAAAGTTATCTAGTCTTGGTAGGGAAGAACAGGATTGGACACCACAGGGCAGGGCAAGGCTGCCCCCATCCCTCATAGCTGAATCATGACTTGGTTCACTGAGGTCAGAAGATCTGTGGGGTGAACAGTGAGCTGGATGAGCCAGACCTGCCGAAGCCTTAGGGCGTCTGAGGCTAAATGTATAGGATTTGTGACAAATGTCTTGGAGGGAAAAAAATGTGTTAAAATTGTTTTAATAAACTTGACGAAAAAGCCACATGCACTCAATTTTATTTTATTTCAGTTCACTTCACAGCTGTTTCATTTTATCACTTTGCATATTATGCACACTAAATAATTATTTTGATTGACTACTGTTACAGAAAATACACATTAAAGTATAATTCTATTTCCTTTGCCAAGCAGTTATAGTTCCTGATCCTCCTGAAGTTTCTTGTCCGATGACCCGATGTCAGTGAGAAGTGGCCGGAGAACCCTTACCATTACTAAACTCAGTAATGGTAACGGTTTAACAGCCACTCTCTGGCAACAAGATAGTGAGTGTGTGTGTGTATGTGTGTGTGTGCGCGTGTGCGTGTGCACTTGTCTGTCCGTGTCCATGTGTCCGTTCACATGCATTTGTCTGTCCATGTCTTGAAACTGGAGGAGGATCGACACCCTGGATAGTACATCATCTATACTGTAGTGTCTCAATAATGAACTTACAGTATATGATGATATCCTGTCCGGGGTTCAAGAGTGAAGTTCATCACCATGGAATGCAGCTCTCTCTCTCTTTTTTTTAAAATAAGATACCCCTCACAGTTTCTTTACATCTGAGCAAAGATTCTAAAGCACTGAGGTTTGTCGTGTTGAGGTTCTACAGAACCAATAAAATGCACCCACACAATTACACAGTTAATCATGGCTTCCCATTAATCCTCTGTATCTGAAATAGTGCATCAACATAAAGTGTTCTGGTAAAAATGAAGAATATTTTTACAGAAAGGGTCATCTGATCTGTTGTCGTAAATAACTGCAAGACATTAAAGAACTCACTTATTCTCAGCCAATTATCAGGTTGCAACAGTCCTGTCCTCAGTGTCAGAAGCTGTTGACCAGACGGCAGGGTGTTTGTCTTTTTGGAGGTGTTGTTCTTATTCCGCTTGAAGAGAGTGTTGATTGACGATGTGATGACACTTAGTGTTCACACTCCTTTTTTTTATAGCCTCCATGACATCGTCTTCAGCTCAGACACCCCACAGGTTGTCAAGGTGTCTCCTCTGACGCACCGCTTTAATTTGGCCGCCTCATTTGCATATGGTGATGACATGAGTTTTCTGCTATGCTGCCCCTCCCCCATCTCAGGTGCAATCATCCAATCAAATTCATGGCCTCTGTCTGTCCTCAGACGCTTGTGCAAAATGAAGTTTTGGCATGCTGGTCTGTGATCATCAGACATAGTAATTCATAAAAATTATGTAAAAGTCGGACAATTGAAAATCCTTCAGTTAAGATGTTTATGTTTATGTTATGTTTTGAAATCCTTTAGTTAAAACCAACCATATTTTATATTTTAGTTTGGTGTCATGGTTTCACTGTGCGTGTTACACTGAAAATTGCAACACATTATTTATTAGTTAATATGAATAACCATCACAAACATGTAATTTGTGCAGATCTCTGCACACACTAATGACCGGTGTATCTCAAGGCAAATATACATTATAACTTCTGCCTGAGAGAAAGGCATCAGGAAAAACTGTTTCTTATTTGTGATTAAATTTATTGGCCCTATCTAATTTATTTCTAAGAATGAATTCTATCTGCAACTGCTATAATCAGGTGTTCCCATTTTATACTTCATAAAAGTACAACAACGTTTAAAATAAAATTGTTTAGTCATCCAGACGCCTGCCTGAACTTGGGGTGAGACACGTGTTTTGGGTGGGGTCTTGGTGTGTGGTTGCAAGTCAGCTCTTGTCACCATGGTGACAGCCTCCCCAGTTTGGGCGGGGAAGGTGGGGGAGGCTGTGACTAGCAGGGTCTCTGTGAAAGATAACGTGACCCAGGCCTATCTGAGCCACACCACCCTCCTCACTGGCGTTCCCCCAGCTTCTTATCAGCCCCAGAAATGAATGAGGTCTCTCTGGATGTTAGATCCAATTCCTGGAAGCAAGAATTTTCTTGACTGACCAAGTGTGGACTTTCATACCTCATTGATCAACATGGTGTCTGTGTGTGTTGTTGTTTCACTATTTCATCTAATAACAAGAACAGAAGCCTCAAAATACTCTCTTGTACAACAGTGGCCATGAGAACCGTCAGTTCACAAGTAGTTTTAGTAGTTTTTAATCAATTCCTATTTCCATTTCTTGAAGTTCTGCATAAGACTGTTGTCACATGATGTTATTGCACAAACGGTAGGAAGTGAGAACTTGACACTGAGTAATTAGACATCTTTTAGTGAATCAGCTGAGAAAAATCACAGGATGAAAATTAGAACAGGAGCACAGCTAATGAAACTGTCAGCTTTATGTCTGGGGTTCTTTTCCACTGACACATTTGTTACAGTCTGTTCTATATAATGATTTTTAAGTTCTCATTATGTAAATGTAACTATAGAGTTGCATGAATGCATGTGATTTATACAAAACCCCATAGAGTAATGTTTAACATTCATGGATGCACATCTTTAATAATGCATGGCCCTGACATGACCTTCATTCGTTTTAATAGAAAAAGCACATGACTAAATGCTCCGACCCATCTAATTTTTCCTGTATATCACATGTTTAACAAACTGAAAACTGCTTCCACTGTATTTGATAGTAAATAGTAAACCGTTTAAAAAAAACCTACACAGAGGATGAAAAAGTGGTAATTTAGATGGGTTCAAATGTAGATTTAGGCAAGTTGACGAGGCTCGTGAAATAGATAAATGGAAGGATGTAACAGATGTGTATCTAATTCATAATACACACTGACATGCACACCGTCAATGTTTTGTCTGACCCAGTTCTTTGTCTGACTCAAGCCTCAGTGTGTAGTTGAGGGAGCAAATAATTCAATAATGAGGACCTCGTATAATGAGGAACCATTTGATAATGAAGCATAATGGAGGAAATAAAGACAATAAACTTGGTGCCACTGAAGTGAAAGCTCTCTCTCACTTAGCATAATACAATATGAGAGGTGTTATGAAAGAGCTCCAGGAGAGGGCTGTGCTGGAGATCCACTGAGGCCTACCACTTACCCCTTATCTACCATTCAAACAGTCTTTATAGATTCCAATTGTAATTTTAGATACTAGACTATTGCAAATGAAAGGCTAATTCAGATACTGAAGGTTGATCACAGGCTAATTCAGATACTGGGAGCTGATAAAAGGCTAATTCAGATATTGCACTGCACAATCCTTGTGTTACTGTTTCATGTTGTGAGCAGAGACAGGTGCTCTCAGTTGGAGATATTTATTTTTCAGCTTTGCACCAGAAATTTTGACACAGAGACACAAAATAAGAAATCAAATGATGGACAGAAATTAGTTGAGCATGTTCAGTAGGACATTTTGAATGATGCATGCCAGAATCAGTCTTGCAAAGATGTGAGCTGTCATAGATAACAAGTTGACCTCACGCCATGTCTAAGCGTGTTAGCAAGTTGAACAAGAGTTTTTGGACACCACTTGGTTTTGCTCCCATTTTCAACTGAAGGCAATGATGCACAAAAATGCTAATATCTGTTTCATTTTATTCGCAAAATTGTGTTTTAACCTGTCAGTTAGTATTTCACCTTCATCAGGATATTCCATCATACATGTGTAAAAGGGGCTGGTTACTACACAGACATCCCAAAGACATGGTCACAGTGAAATATCTGAGGACATTGCTAATTCAACATTAAACAGCATTTAAAAAGTAATGTTTTAGCTTTTAAAAAAATCATATACTGTATGCAGTGCTGCCTTGCTAGTGTTGTTTAAAAAAAATTCACCTCAAAACACATTGATTGATAACAACCCTTCACTCCTCTTTGTAAAGCGGCCTTGGATATCTTGAAAAGCGGTATATAAAACTGTTATTATTATTATTATTATTATTATTATTATTGTTGTTGTTAGTAGCAGTAGTAGTAGTAGTTATTGTTGTAGTATTAATAGTAGGCCTTTTTATAGAAACAGTAGCTGCAGAAGCAGCATCAGTAGTAGTAGTAGAATTTGTGTTCATGCGTCACACAATATTCCAAAAACGGACAATTACTATGACTTGACACGCCACATGTTACACACAGGTTTTAAGGAGTAAATATGTTCCTGTTTACTTATTGAATTGTTCACAATTCATCCAAACCACTTCGATCGGAAATGTGTTTAATTAAAACTGAAGATTTGGGATCATTTGTCCAGGGTTCTTATGTGTTCATAGATGGTTATGGAGTCGAGACTGACTGGGCTGGGCGTGACTGAATCTGAAGGCCAAGTACTTATTGATGATGGACACGGTGCCATTGGATGATAACAAAACACAAGGTCCCTTTCCCCACTCCACCCATGATCACTCCCTCGCACCACACAATCCATCTTGCTAACCATATGGCTCCGATAACCTATAAATGTGCTTTTGTTAGTGTCTTCAAAAAATATCTGTATGTGCTCCTTTTGATGGGTCTCTTTGCCTATCTGTTGTGGATTAGGTGGGCCTATTTGTCCTGTATATTTGTCCTGAAAATTGGAAGGGAGAAAATAAAATTACACAACAAATAATAACAAAGTAAATTGTCTACCAATAGTCTTTAAATTGGTCAGTTTAATTGAGTTTGTTTGTTTTCCTTTGACAGTGATGAATCTTTCCAGCTTTGCACATCTTATGCTGTGCTGGACAGTTTTTGGACACTGTCTCTTCTCATTGCTACTCCATCTATCCACTCACCTGCCCTTGCAAAGGCCCCACACTTGACATTCTTTCAGTTGTAGGCTTTATAGTTTTAGTCACAAGTTTAAACACACGTTCACACAACCGTGCATAACCTAAGATCAGTCTGAATTGAGTTTAGACTAGACAAGGAACACTGTTCCTTTCAATGTTCCATGTCATACAGTGCAGCATTACCCTAAGACCACAACAAAGAAAGCACACTCTGCCACCTCATGCTTAAATAGAGCATTGCATGTTTAAAGGCAGGCAGGAAAGCTCAGGTTTCCTAGTACACGCTAACACTTACACTTACACGACTTACACGACTTTTAGCTTGCTATTCAACTCCCCAAAAAAGAAAAAATACCAAAAAAGTAAAATTTAAATTTTAAAAAACGGAATAAAATCTAAGAACGACAGCATTTGGTGCAACGTAGACCGAATTTACAAACTGGCCTAACTACTAACTGATGGGGGCACAGGCAAACAAAAGCCCATTGTGCTATGTAGTCTACATTGTACTTTCTCTTACCTACCGACAGCACTCGGCAAGGTGAAACAACAGGGCTACAAGTTGATTCACTCCAGGTAATCCTATTAACTCTTTCTCTCCATGAAGAAAACACATCAACATGTCAGAGGGTGTCATAGGTGGTCTAAAGGGCTGTTCACATCTGGAACAATAAGGGTGCCTACATCACATTTACAGGTTCAATGGAGAATTTGTTGTTTGCATACGTCGGCTTCCCCAAAACCTTGTCACTCAATCGACCACCACATTCAGTTTCATCTGATAGCCTACTTGTATATGCTACCAATTAAAAATGTAGTGGAGTAAAAGTAAACAAATATATAGTAAATATATAGTGAGGTAAAAGTTGACAGATTTTTAACAACTCAAGTAAAGTACAGATACTCCCAAAACATAATTAAGTACTCTAGCAAAGTATGTTTACTTAGTTAGGCCTACCATACATCTCTGCATTCTACACGTATAGTGGTGATGAGCACCAGTCAAGGCTAAAACGCCTCAGATTCTCCCTCAGACAAGGGATTCACAGTATCCCCAGTATGCATTAACAGGGCAGCTACACTGTCTCACTGGTGTTCACAAGTCCAAAGTGCTGCAGGAGTACTCTTGGTAACCACAGAAACATCCAATCTGCTACAGTTTGCCACCAGAGGGCAGTAAGAGGCTGTCTCCTTACATCTACAAGGTGTCTGGTGGACATGATCAAAGACATTCCCCCCTCAACCACTAAAGCCCCCAGAAACACGCAGTGGCATCCCAGACAAGATGGAGGTGAGGTTGGGGATGGGGTGTGGGGGTTGCATAATCAGGGCTCCCTCTGGGAAGCAGCAGGGCCACTCTGCTGACTCAACGGGAACAGATGCCTCGTCAGGACCACAAGCAAGGAGGTGCGGTCCAAATATCATTGGTCAGTCAGTGACTGTCAGGTCACAGCAATGTGTGTACTCAAGAGAGTCAGGGTCCACAGAGAGTCTCTCCCTTGACCTCGAGGTATCCAAGTACTAGGCAATGTGTGTGTATCTGTGCTCAATAAGTACATTATAACAAAAAAAAGAGATGTGTGGAAGAACCAACCCTTTTCTTAAGCATATACTGAACTGAAAACACATTCTTGATAATTCAGACAAAAATGTTACACAGGCTCTTACAACAAAGGAATCTTTCAGAGTAACGGCTGAGCAGATGAACCTTTGAACACTACACTCCATTCCATAAAATAAAGACAACACTGCACATGACTGTCTCACGCTATTTTATCAGTATAAATACAAGAACACAGGTTAAAGTCGTAAATGCTCCAGTGAATTCAATACTGCATGTAAAAACACCAGAATTACATCTGATTCCATTTTTTTTCAGCAGTGCAACAGCGCTTTCTAGTCATCACAGGACACATCTCAAACAGATACATTTATTGAGACACAGAAGAAATATGTAAATTCGTACTTTGCAAAGTTATTAAGTTAAAGGCAAGGAGATATTGTTTACTAAAGCCTCACGGTTAGTTCTGTAAACTTGAAAAAAGAAAATCAATTTCACGCCATTAAAGCAACAGTGTCAAAGCAATATGGCTAGTATGATGCTGAGGAGACTGGAAGTGCACCAATGTGTCGTTACCATTCCTCAGTTTACTACTGAAACTGACAGGCACTGAGGAGGTCTCATCCCAACCTCTTACTCCATAGCTAACTTTATTTCAGAGGTAGACACCAGTAGGTAGGATCCAAAGTAGAAGTAAACTCATTTAGCAAAGAATGCTCAAGTCAGTAAAGATTATTCTGTTATCTGCCAAGATGCTTTTTGGGAGGGCACTTGTGAGTAGAATTAGTCAATATTGGTGATAATGTGATCGTTGTGATAATGTGATCATCAATATTACAACAGTCCCAGAAAGCAACAGCACTCCTGAGACATTACTTAGAGGACGGCACACATATGGGATTTACTAACAAACTTGTCTAGCCTTGCACAGAGTAACTGACAAATCATAGGATTCTTCTGTAAGAACATTTGCCACACCCTCTGAGCAAACCTAACAAGGTCCGTCATCAAACCATGAAGCTGGAACGGCTCCAAGGACCTCGCCTGATGATATAGTCTTCTGCAGACAGTGGATAGAACACTATCCCAAGGGCTACACTGAGTATGTTACGGAAGCATGTAATCAAGTCAGATGTTAAGAATGCACACAGAGCTGACAGGTCCATTGTTGTCGTTCCATTGATTATGATGCCTTAACCTTAAAGGAGAAATTCAGTGTGAATAATAGGCCTGTTGTTCAAGGTCACCGAATACTGTCTGTAGGAAAAAGAACCAAAAAATGTGATGGAACACAGATTGAATAACAAACCAATAACTGGTGCTAACTGAATGGGGAATAGTGAAATGAAACTGAAAGTAGTTACTGTGCCCCATTCACTTAGTTGTGTTAGTTGCTGGTTCACTATTCTGTCTACACTTCATCAAATTTTTTCATTCTTTTTCCTACTGATAGCATTTGGAGCCCTCAAACAACAGGGCTATGAATTGATTCACACCAGATTTCTCCTTTAACGTTTCAGTAACTTGCCCAGTTTAACCTCCCCGAAAGCCTATTTCTTTGTATGTTTTGTCTCTTTGGCAACATCAACATCAGAAAATATCACCAGTGACCAAAAAAAAAATAGAATACAGCAAAACATTTTATGTAAAATCATTTTTTTTTGTATTTAATGAAAATGACCTGAGGTCACAAAGTCTTCACAAATTACCAAGGCAACATCAGTGGTTTGTGATTTCCAGAACGCAAAAAAAAATAAAAAATTAAAATTACACTGCACCCTGCTACAGCCAATGAATGCATAACCTGCTGTGCCTACACACCAAATCGGAACAACTGGATGGCTTGTTGAGAAATCACAGGCAGGTAGCTCACAGATGAACAAATAAAACTAAATGCATGTGGTTATGGTAAATGTTAGGTATATAGGGAGAGGCTCCAAAACTACATGACATACAATGTAAAGTAAAATGAATAGTAAAAAATAAAATGAATAAAATAAAACTATACAATCAATTACAAATGATAAGCAGTATGAAGATGAAATACATTATATTTGCATCATGATCCCTATGGATAGCCTACAATTGACATACATGTTGCTTATGTGTATTAAGATGTCTTTGTATATGTGTGTGTATATGTGTGTGTGTGTGTGTGTGTGTGTGTGTGGGTGTGATAGAGAGACAGAGAGAGACAGAGAGAGAGAAAGAGAATGTGAGTGATGTGAATACACTGTGCGTTCATTTTTAAAATGCTAATTACCACTTTTCTTCTGCAGTATCACAGTCTAACAGTACTATCACAGAGTACAGACATACAGTACACAAAAGCTGAGAACCAGAGAATGGTAGACATAGGAACATCCTTAAAGGAGGAATACAGAGTTCTGGACATTCGCATGATTTGAATGTATGATAACATGTACAAACTTGTGTTGGTCAAGATGTAGTGCAACTACCACAGAAACAAAATGTTATTTTCAGCCTTGCAGTGACTTAAAAACAGCAAATTATCTCGAGTCTGTGCCCTTTGTACTTCCATTATAAGCTTTTCGGTCTTAAATGCAACAATCTATCTTGCTCACAACTCGTCCAATTGACACTGTTTTGCTACCAAAACAAAATGTAAACTCATCATCATACATAATAAGCATAAAATGTCCAGAACCTTTCCTTTCAAACAGAACTCTAACTACATATATATATATATATATATATATATATATATATTTTTTTTTTAGAAATTATTGACCCCTGCTGTTTGGCTGCATTTTTGTAACAAGAATGAACATGAGGTTAGTAAGTTAACACTACTCATCAAGGTATAGTTAGAGCAACACAAGTGTGTTGAGGATAAGAGACATGCTGATTCTGCACTCAAACACATCAGTGTCTATCTACAGGTGAATTGCACATGTAGTTAGATACTGAGGCATTAAAACTCCTCTTGCAGATGATGAGTGGCCTTCAAGCCACCGATTTCAACACAATGACACGACCCTTCCATATACCACTGATGGAGAACTTGCTACATATTTCCGAGTGCAGTGTGATGTTAGTAATTTTCCATGCAATGCCATCTCATGGCTTTGTACATTTTTTCTTGAAACTGTAACACAAAATACTTCATGCAGATTATCTGGTCCTATGGTTATAAGGCTATCGAGGTGTCTTTAATTCAAAGTATAGTGGGTTGTGCTTCTAGAGAGCCCCTTAAGATCTTAGTTGCATTTTATCAGTTGTATCTAACTACCTCGGTGTAACAAGATTGCAACAGAAGTTGGCCAACGGCGCACTCTAGAAACTCAACCCTGCTCTGGCAGGAAACCGCTGTAGTTCCACGTGTCTCCTGTAGAAGGCAGAGGTGAGTGCACAAAGTGAGGGTGGTTCAGTAGGTTTATGCCTGAGCGCTGGTCAGCTTTTGCAGGAGTGGCATCTGGAAATAAACAACAAATCCAAGTCAGGTGCTGAGACTAAGTGAAATAGCTACAAACTAACAGGTATTTTGATCACAGGCCCTTTGATTAAAGGCCCTTACAAATGCATGATTTTCATATTTCTGTATGTTGAAGATCCATCAGTACAGGTAATATAAGTTTAATTAGTATGTCAATATAGGCTCAATATCACTTAGCTGATCCCAAGAAAAACATTAAATCATGTAACAATTTACCTATATGATCCGTTCCCCTCTCCCCCCCTTACATAAACATAAACCTCTCCTACATAAACATAGCCATAAACTAGCGCTGCCTATTGCTTTTGCTGAATTTCTTTTAGCTCCACCACTGTGTCAGGGAGCCAGGCATAGGCTTTGGTTTGCACCGAATGAGCGAACAGAGGGAGAGCTGAAAGCAATAACGTTGAATTCAAACAGTGCTTTCCCGAGTGTAACATATGTCACAACCAAACAGAAGCGATTGGCTGAAGCAGAAAGTATCTGCCCACCGTGGAACGAATACATGCCAGTTGATAGGTTTCAGACGCTTTACACAAAGTGAAACGATGTGAAAGCGGCTGATGCATCAGGCTAATATAAACATGTATGAAGTAGGTTTCTGTGTTTTGGTCCCCAAGCTGTTAATGTGGCAGTGTGCCCACCTTGGTCAGGTCCACTCCCGTGAGCGCATTCACAGACACAGGCAGCTCAGCCAGCAGGCGGTTCACCTCCCCAGTCATGCGGCTCCCCTCACCACTCAGGATCACAATCTCGTTGGTCCTGGCCAATGGTGCTGCCACTTTGCCAGCAATCTGCACACATGCAAACACAAACAGATTAGAAAATCAGATTAGTGTTTGATTTAACAACTTTAAAACAATTTAAAGGGGAAATTTGTTGTGAACCGATCAACAGCCCTGTTGTTTGAGGTCACCAAGTGCTGTCTGTAGGAAAATGAAGACGCAAATTTGATACAATATAGGCCAAATAGCCAACCAGCAACTAACATTAACTGAATGGGGCATAGGAAAATGAAACGAAAAGTAAATTTTTTGTGCCCCATGCATTTGTACACACAGTGTAAACTGCCGATTCACTCTTTAGTCTCCCTTCTATTTAGTCTATTTTTTCCTACACACTCGGTGACCTTGAACAACAGGGTTATGGATTGATTCACACACAATGGTTTTAACTTGGGGTAAATGTTTTACCCTGTTAATAATTTAGCATTGGTTTATGCCTTGCAAATACCATGTCAAACAAATCAGAACCCACTGTACCCAAAACTAATAATTACCTTGGGCAGGGCCTCCAAGACCAGAGAGGTCTTAGCCGCCTCGCCGTACTGCTGATAAGCTTCGGCTTTAAGCCGCATCTTTTCTGCCTCGGCCTTGCCCACAGCCTCGATGGAGGCAGCCTCAGCCTCACCAATGCACCTAATCTTCTCAGCCTCTGCCTGGGCGGTCAGCACTTTCTTTATCCTGAGAGTGGGGACAAAGGGTTTAGAGAAGGAGAAAGGGAAAGAGGAAGAGGAGAGAAAGAGAAAAGAGAGAAAGACAGAGGGGGTTGGTGGGTAACAGAGGAAAAATGTAATGAATGAATGAATGAATATGAATGTGAATGTGAATACTCAACAAAAAATTTATGAATATGAATGTGAATGTGTGATCACGTACTGTATATGCATTACGACAAATGAGGAGGACAGACACTGAATAGACATTGGATAAACTGGGAATGTAGGTCTCCACCCCACATACACTGCTAACTGAAACATGCAAATCAAATCCCAGCTATCGGGTCCAGACAAGCATTTGCATGAGTTGTGCAGATCTCTTCTCTGTCCCTCTATTCCCAGTGGCTCTAAATGATTCAACCCCAGCACCTTCTGTGCTCAGGCGGAAACAGCACTCACTTCTGCCCCTCGGCCACCTGCTGCATCCGGTAGGCCTCAGCCTCAGCCGGCCGCTTCACCGTGGCGATAAGCTCCTTGTCTGTCCTGTCGATTTCCTTCTCCTCAATGGTGATCTGCTTCTTTCGCTGGACCACCTCGATCTCAATCTCCTCCAATCGGATCTTCTGCTGTTCCTTGGCTGCCTGAAGCTCATAGGCCAGCTGAGCCTCAGCTTTCTGATAGGAAGAACAGTCAAGAGAGCAACATTTTATTTAGAGAAATGTTATTGTCATCAGGAATAACACTGTCCTAAGGGAGAGGAGGATAACTTTCATATTCACGACATACAACTACGGTAGGGATGGGGTGGTGGTGGTGGTGGAGTATTCAATAATTAACAAAAGACAAAGTATAAAAACATGAGGCACCTTTGTGTTAACTTCCTGATTGAAAGCAGCTTTCTGCATCTCCAGTTCTCGTTTAGAATCAGCCATCTTAGTGTCTGCCTGGAACTTGACATCCATCATTTCTTTCTTGCATTCAGCTTCCTATGAGCCACAGACAAGGAGATGGGTGAACAGAAAGTAAGTCAGGTAATGTCTGCAGGGCATCAAGATAGCATGCAACGCAGGAAAACCTGTGAGGTAAAGCTGCTATGTTGGGTCTAAAAGAGATTTTCAGAACCAAAAACTATAAACACACAACAAACTCATCTCAAACTGTCTTACCCTGATCCCTGCGTCTCTCTCGGCCTCCGCCACACCAATGTCGGCATCTCTCTGCACGGCTGCGGTCTGGGTCTTTCCTAGAGAGCTCAGGTACTCCACTTTATCATATACATCCTGTCACCAGGGGGCGCACACACAGAAAAACACCATTAGTGCTGTCAGACCACAACAAACATGCAGCAGCATTCAAACTGGTTAAACAACTCCAAACAACAACTGTAACAAACAAACATACAAACAAACAAGAAATTTCAGGCTGATGATGAAAGCCAGCGGGTTGAGAGCTCCTCACGTACCTTTATGGTGAAACTGAGGATCTCGATTCCCATGCGGCCCACGTCTGGGGCTGCCACCTCGCGCACCAACTTGGCAAACTGATCCCTGTCCTGATAGATCTGCTCCACTGTCAGTGTGCCTGTAGGGCAGGAAAAGATAAGGGCTTGTTAAGCGTGTCTTCATTCATTGGAAATATCCAAAAAATGTAACTGTTTCGACAAGGTCATGTCATTTTTAACACCTTTGAAGTTACAAGATTCAGAAACTTCCTGTCAAAACCCACAGGCAAAAGTAGGTCAGGTGTGTGCTGTAGATTGGTTTCAATATCGAAAACCCAAAACTGCCAATTTTCCTTGGTCCCCAGTTAAACCTCTGTTTTCAGGTTATGAGTAAATGAGTGAAAAAAAGTCAACACCTTACTCACAATGTTCCATTACATGAGCATACTAAAATTAAACTGCTATAAAACTATAAAACAGGTTTCCATGAGATCCACACAAATATGAGACTCACCCAAAATGGAGCGCAGGTGACCTTCCAGTGTCTGTAAAATAACACTCCGGATCTCATCCACCGTCTTGCCCAGAAACTGCTCGCAAGCATACACCAGCAGCTCCTCGTCAGATGTGACCTTGACCTGTTGGAAGAGCCACAACTTATCAGCATGTCACACAGGGGCATCTACTGAAATTAATAACAAAATATCAGCACTATATTATTTTGGTAGTGTTCAACACATTCAAAATACACTTTCCCACTATTTTATTTTGGTAGTGTTCAACACATTCAAAATACACTTTCCCACTATTTTATTTTGGTAGTGTTCAACATATTCAAAATACACTTTTCCACAGTGCTTGAGTAGCGTGTTAACGTAAAGGGCTGAACATACAAGCAGTGATCCACTCTGTTTTATCAGGGTGAGTCACTGTATTATCAGAGGAGATAAATGCCCATTTGTAGACTGCAGGGTTTGAAAGTACAATATATTATATTCTGAATATGAATTACATCATTGTATTCTTATACCTTATTGTGATTTTTGGCTAAGGATTAGTCACTATCTCTACTGTTCTGATGTTACCAGAATGTAATATAGTGATGCATGCTGCCTGTGTGCTTTTGCAGAAGTTGAGACCTCCTACACTGGCCAAACCAGATGGCTACAGATATGGAAATGTATGGTACCATTTAGGAGAATCAAAATCATTAGTCATTAAAGAAGGTTCCAATATTCTTCTGAAGTACATATGCAGGAAGCACTATACGGTGTGGGTAACATATATTCAAACATCTATAACTGTAAGCTAAACAATTCACAGACATCCATTAGAGTACATCAAGTCTTTAAAAGTCAGTTAATTTTTTTTTTTTTTTAAAGAGAGCCTCCCCCAGACAAAAAACCTTATCTGTCTTAAAATATACTCATACACACTCATTCATCTGCCAATGTGTTTGAGTCGACAGCATCGTCAAAAAAACAACATGACACCATGTGCTAACTATGAAACACAGTCAAGAAAACGGTATCATCATCTACAGCAGGGGTGGCCAAACCTTTCTGTTTGTTGGCCACATACTGAAAAATCTAAGCTGCCAAGGGCCAAAGCAGAATTAAGAGCACCAGTTTTTATCTGGTGTCAAGTGAAGGAGTGACTGAGTTTTAAATAAGTAAGCCTGCAGGCCATCTAAACCATTCTATATGATGCTACACTGCTTAATGACACTACTGACACACATTTCACATGTTACAAACATGTAACAGTACTAAAACTATGATGTGCAATACACATTTCATTTTAGATTAATGTAATGTAACAATGAGCCAATTTACATTTTACATTTTGAATTCATTGTTGGTCGCTTAAAAGAGAGCAGCGGGGCCCTGGGCCGCGTAGTTTGACCACCCCTTGTCTAAAGCATGCTAGATGTAACCCTCCCCCTTGTGTAGAGAGCACACGCCACTTTGGCTAAAATCACAAATCAATTCACTGTGAGCTCAGATGGGTGGCTGATCTCCAGGGATTAAAGGACCATACTCTGCTGTGCCCACAAATGAAAATCCACATCAGCAGATCATTCACACGGGGCAGATCAGAAATGAGTCACCTGCCCCTCCTTGCTGCCAAAGAAAAAAGACACCGTGATCAAGTCCTTAATGAGAAAAAAAGAAATGACAGAGCAAAGGAACTATACTCATGGGTAAGGAGAAGAAAGGGGGATGTGATAGTAATGAAGGGGAGAAAAGAGAAAGGGGGGGGTGATGGCAGCGGCTCCTCAGGATTCGGCTTACGTCATCTGGCAGAGAACAAGCAAAGGGGAGAAATGAACACCAGACTTTCGTGACGGGGTGCAGCATGTCCACCAGGGGGGAGGAGGTGCTCAAGCGAGCAATCCAGCAGGCTCTCGTGCGTTCATACGACACAACCACGCCACAAGACACCACACAAACATTAACATGCTCAATCTGTGGCTCTTCGACACAGCACTGAAACGATTGGTTGGAAAAACAAAACAAATCAAGTACAGGATGTTTATGAAGTACATGTATGCAAGTCCCAAGACATGTATGCCTTTTTAATACAATTAAACTAATATATATTATATAAACTATATATAACTTATCAAAGTAGTTACTGTTGGGAGGTCTTTGTTTTTGTTTTTTTTTTCATTTATATATGCAAAAGTCAATGAGGCCATTTGCAATGTTAACACAGATCATTTATGTTTTACTTTGCAAAAAGACACCCGGTAGTGTTAACAGAGTGTTTTCAAGTTTGTCCCATGTCCAAAGGCCCAGAAAGCCTACAAGAGGTGTGCATATCATTCAGTAAGACATGGCAACAGGGAAAGACTCCAAGCCTCGGTGTCTGGGAAACAGCCTATAGTCAATAAAAATCCAAACCCCTTTTTGTCACTGAAAGCCAAAGGCACAGGAAACCTCCGTGTATCTTATCTGCCAAGTGTTTCCTCCAGCTATGAGTGCTTGATGTGGGAAAGGCTGTGTAAAGGCCAGGAAACAAAATCTGTACTTCCTGTATTCCCACACAACCTTACTATTACAGTAACCTAAGCAGTTACAGTAAACTGTCAATAAAAAATTGTCATTCAGTCTTGGCACAGACAATACAATGAAGAACATAAAGAGGGCAATTAAGGATAGATAGAAACAATGGAAACAGGCAGGTGTGGGCTTTCTCAACAGGCTTTCTCTAATTCCTTGTCTGAAATTCCTTATGATCTCCATGGTGAAAAAGATTTATTGTTCTTCATTACCCTGCTTACATCATGAAGGTTGAAAATATTTAGTCATAACAAAGTGTTCTATAAACAGTTAATCAATCAATGCTGAAGGATGGGTTATCTTTAGTAATCTTCAGACAACATATTTTGTTTGTACTAAAATTACACCAAATACATGGCAATCCCAACACACCTTTCTCCATAAGCATTATTGGGCAGTGGTAGCGTAGCGCTAAAGGAACCTGGCTAGCATGCTAGTAGCCAAGAAATTGTGGGTTCATGTTCCGGTTGCCACCGTTGTGCCTGTGAGCAAGGCACTTAACCCTCAGCTGCTCTAGGGGACACTGGCCCTGAACTAATTGATAGCTGACAAATGGAAGTCGCTATGGATAAAAGCGCCTCCTAAATGCATTACTGTAAATGTGTACAGTAAATGCTGTACTATATAAATGTAAATGCATACTGTCACTGTAATGTACTGTAAACTGTAAACTACAATTGCAGGGATTTAGTTTGACTGCAGCCTAGCTCTGCCTAGAACAGAGACAAGAAATGATTGATCTTCATGCAGGCTACAGGAGACATTATAGCACTGCTAAACCTTGGGGCAATTGCTTGAAGCCTGACAAAGGTTTAAGGCAAACACTACGTAAGTCCAGTAAGGAAATCAACACAAGAACAAACAAATTAAAAAAAAAAAAAAAAAATTGACAATTGGAGGGTTCTGAAGCGACCTGGATCTGAAAGAAGCATTCCTTAATGACGATGTGAGGCGATTTACCTGTGCCACTCCAGTGACAGTTATAGCTACGCCCTCGGCTGTCTCTACATCCTCACACTTGGGCTGCAGGGTCATAATCTCAAGGGTTATCCTGTGGAGAACGCAAAACAAAAAGAACCCAAAAAGGTTTGCATGTTCTAAAAGGAGAGTGTGAAAAAGTCAAACAAAGTCAAACAAAGTAAAATCAAAAGGAGTTAATAATGAAAACAGGCAGCGACAGAGAAACAAACAAATAAAGGAAACAGGAGCAGCATTCACTCCAGACACACCCACACACCCAGGCGTTTTGATAGTTAAAACAGAATGCTTCAGAAGATGCAGGTTTACAAATTTTCAACTTCCTATGTGTCCCCCTTGGTGCCTTCCACTGTGAAAATGACAGCTGAAATTTGCTCACCCATTACATAAGCACACACATACACTGTTGTTACTGTCTCTGTTCAGACCTATCCCAGTACTGACATACACTACACTTGTTGGAGTCCCCTTACTCCCATTGTGCTAATTGGCTAGTACTTGCATACATGATCAATTCTCAGAGCTATGGATAGTCAGAGATTGTGTACATCAAAGCATTACAGCAGTAACAACTATTTGACCGTATGTGGGGAGGGGACTTTCACAAAGGGCTTCTTTGTAAACTGTGTCAAGGTTTACTGAGGCACGCAAGAGGGCTCAGTTACAACTGCATCTCCATGGAGACATTCATGGATTGGTCCACTATCAAAGCACCAGGGTGAGACACATTAGTGATCTGACAAAGAGCTGTAGCCAAGCCCAGAGGGGGTTAGTTACTGTGGAATCTCCCACTCTCCCGATTGGCTGTTGAGGGAGAAATGAGAAAGAGGAGGAGGAAATTGGTTGAGAAACCACATGATTGTCAGCCCTCGACTGGTTTTTCCAGTTTCCGGATGTCATTTTTGTTCTCAATACGTCTCCATCTCAGCTGGACCCTCTGTTTGTTTGTTTATTTCTTAAAAATAATTGTTGTTGGTTTTAGCGATGCATTACCTGAGCGACCCCTGTCACATCCAAGGGGACACCCTCCGAAGTTTCGATATCCTCGCAGCGACAGAGGATGGTCATTATCTCCAGAGACAGTCTACTCAGGCAGGCAGGCGAAAGAGGAAGCGACAGGAGAGGCAGGACAGCAAGTATTACAAAAGCAGTTAAACTAAATGAGAAAACAGGGGCGGGGAGGGGAGGGGGGCAAGGGGTTAGGAGTCAGGAAGTGGTGAGTAGCAAACCCGGTTAAGCACGCATCTGATTTGTGACAACTGTCAAAGTCACTCCAGAAGCTTCCCTCATTCAACTCTTCAACAAATAATTTGGGGCAGCCATGGCCTACAGGCTTCGGGCTTGTAACCGAATGGTTGCCGGTTTGATCCTTGACCAATGTCAATGGCTGAAGTGCCCTTGAGTAAGGCACCTAACCCCTCACTGCTCCCTGGGTGACACTATAGCGGGCAGCCAACTGCCCCGGGTTAATGTGTACTTCACTTCACACTGTGTGCTGTGTGCATTTCACTAATTCATGTTTGAGTTAAATGCAGAGAACAAATTTCCCTGACAGGATCAAAAGTGCATAGATTATTTTTTATTGTTTTAATTAAAACAAAGACAAATTTCATTTTCTTTTTTTAGCCCAGGCTAAGCCACCTTATCAGAGTAGAGCATTCAAAACTACTAGAGTGAGAGTGTCACAGAGTTACATTCCTGACAGCCAAAGATGGAAATGTCTCTAGCCTATATAGACCACAACCAATCAACTGAGATAAGTGCTAGGCTATTTCAAGCAACAGCATAATAACAGCTCCAAAAACCACACTAATCTAAAATGCTGCACAACCCAATGGTCAAATTCTACTGTACAAAGTGCAGTATGGACTAATTAGAGTGAGGAAAATTGTCAACTGTAAAAATTATTGGAATTGTGAAATACAATTAACAGACTATTATCACCCAGAGAAATTGAATACTAATTTCTGCTTGGCTGGCAGGCTGTGTGTTAATTCTCTACAACTCTAATTACTGTTCTATATCAATGTTCTTTTGAATAGTAACTATACCCACAACCACAGCATCACAACACCACCTGCCTCACTCATGCCATACAGCCTGGTTCTGAAACCTCATCTGATACAGCACTCCACAAACTAGGCCTACTGCTTGATAAGTGAAGTGATTCGCGTATCACACATCACAACTCACAACTCAGCCACTAGTTCCTCCATTTTTCACTGTTCTAGACAGACTGGGGATGTCTCCACCCTCTGAATCTTTTGTATATATGAACTGATACAGCATAACAGCAAGCATAACAGCAAGGCACACCATATCTGAAAATTCCTGTCTTCTTCCTCCCAGACTCTAAACATAGCGCCCACTGGCCTGTGCTCAGCAGAATTAGATCAATATACCAGTAGCAGCATCCATTAAGGAGATTACAGTGAGCAGGGAGTGGCCTACCAGCCCCGCCACATCACCTAGTCAGCTACATACCCCAATTACAAAATCTCACAGGTTTCAGTGCAGATGGCTCAAACCATCTAAATGCCACCATTGAAAAGTCCTATTTCATTTATGGGGGAGCGTGGCCTTTTAAATCAGGGAGGTGAATTCACTCTAGTATCAACAGTATTAACAAAACTTCATCCATTTCAAGTACAATGTCCATGTAGCAAGAGGAGTACAATGTATGATTTAAACTAAACTAGTAGCCTAAATTATATGGCAGTTGGCCACACCCTTTATGCAACAGTACTGGAAATGCTATATGGTGACATTGATCATTTGAGCCAATCCTCCAGTCCCGTCATTTCACAACATGGAACCAACCCGCACGAGGAAGTAAAACCTTTGTTGGCATGACCAGAACAGAATCCAAAAAGTATTCCACAAAAGACAAACAAAGGCGCATGTAATCACAGGAGAAGCAAGGTGTGTTAGAATGACAAGACTGACAAACCAAAAGAAAGCAGCACAGAAAATGTAAAAAAAAAAAAAAAAAGACAAACAATTGTTGATTGCAGGCAAACAATTTCTTGTAATATGAAAAGAGGAACTCATTCCTCTACAAAAATGCAAAGAATGTTGGCGCCACATTGACATTTTTCCCTTATCTGAGAAAGTGGGCGAAATCTGTCCATTGTTTTAGAAGTGTGGGGTGGTTTGGCGGATTCTTGCCACTGTCAAAAGACTGGCCTATGCAGCGAACCAAAATGTGGTCTAAGAAAGGCACTGGTTAGCGACAGCCCACTGGCACTATTCTGGGTTCATTAAAAACTGATCCCCCAACCTCCCCAGACGAGACAGCTAATTACAGCTGAATGAATTTGTGTGGCCCTGAGCTGAGCTGAGCTGATCCTTGCCCCTGTGCTGTCAATGTTTATCTTTCCAGGGAGCGGGTGGACAGGCCTAGCAACCCAGGCTCCAATACTGTGCTGCAGCTGACAGGAGTGATGAGTTATTTGTTTAGATAATGTTGTATTGTTCAACCCAAAGTGCAACTAAGGCCAGTGCAATCTGCTCTGATACAGCGATACAATGTGTTCTACATGTAAATCCAAGGGTTGCTAAATATAATCACACATAACATGTGTATATCATTTATCATCTCCAAGAATGTAAACATTTTATTTCTGTCTTCGGTTCAGTTTTTTTAGAAAACATTTCACGAAATGAAGGCCCCACTCTTAAATTTGCTAGACAGTAAACATGGCCTAGAAAGACTAGAGAAGCATGCACACCCTAATAGCTTCAGCTACAATCTGACAAACTACTCGTACACAGTGATGTGCTTTTCATTTTCTTTTATGCAAGCTATAAACCAATATGCCCCTTGAGAGACATGCTCGCTTAGATGTTATCATTACAGTATTAGTCAAATGTTTGGACACAACCTCTTATTCAGTGTGTTTTAATTTAAAAAAAAAAACCCCACACACTAATTTAATTTTCTACATTGTAAATTAATACTAAAGTCCTTCAAACTATGAAGGAATACATATGGAATTATGTAGCAAATGAAAAAAAAAATGTTAAAAATGTTGAACAAACCAGAATATGATTTATATTTTAGGTTGTTGAAATTAGCCACCTTTTGACTTGATGACATCTTTGCACACTACTGCCATTCTCTCAATTAGCTTTATGAGGTAGTCACCTGGGATTGTTTTCCAAGTCTTCAAGTTTCCACAGGTTCCCAGTGGTTGTTGGCTGCTAGGCCTTCACTCTACCCTAACTAATCCAAAACCATCTCAACTGAGTTTAGGTCATTGTGATTCTGGAGACTGAGGCATCTGATGCAGCACTGCATCACTCTTCTTCTTGATTTATTCAAAATCCAAAGCAAACCAGCATGGTGACCACAACATGAGGCATGGACATGCCATCTCAACTGGTTTGCACTTAGAGGGAACATTATTTGTTTTTCAACAACAGGTTGAAAACACGTCAGAAGACCTAGAGTGGTACACTACAAAGCAAGGTTACTTACTGGCTAAGCCGGCCGCCAATTGAATAAGCCTGATCTACAATATAGGGTACATTTTAAAAGTAAGATTAAAACATTGCATTAAAGGGTGTGTCCAAACCTTTGACTGGTACTGTAGTTTAGTTCAGCGAACCTATTCTTTTCGTGCTTGTGTGTAAACTGAAAGATACACTATGTCAGTGTTTGGACTATAAACAAAGGCAATGACAAAAGAAATTGAGGCAAAAGCGATGGGCTTTTAGGATGGGCAAGGGGAGACAGAACTTACTTCTGTATATCTGTGACCAACCACCATGCCCAGGCCCAGCCTCCCACTGTGTATGTCTTCTGGTCTGAGCCACAGCAGCCACCTGCGGAAAAAAAAACACAATAGGGTATGTGTGAGTGTGAGTGTGTGTGCTGTGCGTGTTGTGTGCATGTGAGACAATTTCAGTGCTCTGGCAGAGGAAACAGAGGCATACCACAGTTCAAATCTCATATCCACCCTGGCACAACTGTAGCGTGCGAAAATCTTTGAAAACATGGAAGCGATGGGCAACATATGAAATGCTTCTGGGAGTACAGATGTCTGCTAAGAAAATATAAATTGTGTGCTCGCCTAGAGAGGGAGTTTAAGAAGTGTTGTCTACACCACAGCTTCTGAGACATAATTTTTTTTTTTTTAAATTTTCCTTCCAGATCATATTTCCTTCTCCCTGAGTGCTGCAACTGCTAAAACTGGTATGCAGGTAAAAAGGGATGTGGGTGGGCAGTTGGGGGAGACTAGATTTCACTGGAATGGACAAGCAGGAAATTCATCCTCCACAATTCATTTTTTAAATTTTAATGTCTTTGACTTTTAAGCTACCATGACAAACACCATGGAGATTGAAGAGGCTAACAAATTACAGACAAGTGAACTCTAAAAGGCATGTAGAACCATGGAAATACCTCCAAGAGCCTTGTGGACCCTAATCCAAAGTTGGTAACATGTTAATTGCCGTCTTTTGGCAACAGTCAGGCCTGACTATTTTCTTGATTTTTGTGACATGTTTAAGCTAAGAACACAGAACTAATGACAGTGCATGTTCTCATTGTGAGAGACCCATTTGTGTGTCCTCCACTATTCAAAGTGTGCCACAGAAACACAGTGCTATTCCTGTCTCCTCTCCATCTTAGCGGCTGCATTTGTAGACACTGGCTTTTTAGGCTATGTCAAAATTCTCAAATGACATTCCATTCCACTGGGGTTCTGCAGTAGCAGCTGTTCTGATGCTATAAGAGGGTGGAGTCATTAGGAGGGCCAGCTGGTCCAATCAACGTCAAAGTTTTTTCTGTCAGGACTTTCTCCATCTCCCTTAGGTCTCTTTCAGCTGACTGGCACCAAAGTATTGTAAATAACAACAACTTGGCAACCCTGGTAGATCCTGACTTCATCAACATGTATTCAATAGTATACAATGACTACTTTCTTTCCTTAAAGTTAAGGTTACACAACACAAAAATCAATATATAACAACTGATGGAAAAGACTTGATTCAAACAATGTTTAAAACAATTATTTGGATTGGATTTTTTGGTTTACTATCATTAGCCTTGGTCTCAGGATTAAGCAGTTGACTTGGTGTGTTAAAGGACTACTAGGTCTATTCAGATGGAATTCCTGAGATCTAATTTGTATGGACACAAAATGCTACCTCAGCTAAGCACACTGTTCGTATTGCACTAACTTATTTGACATATTGCCCACAGTATAATGACTCTACATCCTACATTGTATCACCTAAAAAACATTTCCATCTCCAATTAAGAGGTCTAAGGTCTAAAAAGGATTTAGAAAAAAACTTATCCATGCCTTCATCTTCAGTAGGGTTGATAAATATAGACTTTTCACAAGTCTTCCTACTAAGACCATCAAACATTTTCACTGATCCAAAATGCAGCTGCTAAGGTTCTTACAAGAACAAAAATATTTGACCACATTACTCCCATTCTAAAGTCCCTACATTGGCTCCCTGTAAGTTACAGAACTGACTTTAAAGCACTGCCGCTTGTGTTTAAATCACGACACGGAACAGGACTTACATGTCATTACCTACATGTTTTAGCAATACACACCACTTAGGTCTCCCTGGTCACAAGAGAAAAATTTGCTGGTAAAACCTGTGGTCAAAACAAAGAGTGGTGAAGCAGCTTGCAGCTGCTATGCAGTTCAGCTTTGAAACTCACTTCCTGACGACATCAAAAATGCAGCTAATGTTTTCAAATCAAGACTTAAGACCACACTGTTCTCTTTTTTGTTTCCCTCATCTACTGTACTTTGCTTTTTTACAGCACGTTGAAATTCCTTTGTGTATGAAATGCACTATAAACTGCATTTGCACTGAATATGCACTGAATAAACTTACCTTGCCTTTAGCAACCCCATACCCTCCCCCAAAACACATTAACACACACACACACACACACACACACACACACACACACACACACACACACACACACACACACACAAAGAGACTCCACTGCTGCCATGTGCCCAAACATGTTCATTTTAAATGCCAGTGAAGGGCCAAAACGTGATCTGGCATTAAGTTAAATGTCAAGGTTCTGGCACAGTCCTCAAGCGAAAATGGATTATAACTATGAGTGCTTCTTTGGAATTCCCAGAATTACTGGTGCTTTCACAATATCAGTGCTCCCACTCTTTAACACTAGTGACATTCATTCATTTGTTCATTACTACTACAGAGACTGTGAAAAGGCACAGGCACAGTTGTCTCTAGACTGAATCAAAACCTCCTCACAGTTGTCCTGTCTTAATTTCCTCTTCTTTCCTTCTTTCTTAATTTGTCTATGTTTTATTCTTATGCTATGATTGGCAGCAGGTTATATTTCTCACTGCAAACAAAATCTAGAGCTTAATGTTCAATATGATCAGATCTGTGCTGCTTATTAGTGGACGCTATTACTAATGGACGTTAATTAGTTTATTAGTTAGCGTTCCCAAAAACTAGGAATCTTATGAGTATTTGATTTGAAAGTCATAACAGTGCATCCCTACCTTTATTAAACAAGATATGCATAAATGCAGCAAAACGGTTTAAAATGGCAAAGTATTATGTCTTAATATATATGAAATCATTTACCTCTAATTTTTCATAAAATAAATAGAATTCTGAAGGAAATGGCTTTTTTTCAGTTTGAGGGGTCCTGAAACACCAATTTTAAGTTAGCTCAACATCTCTGCATAGAGTGTCAAGGCAACTCACAAAAAGTTAGCCTACCTCAAAACTTTTATTGGTTGATTTGAAATTAAACGCACTTTGAATTAAACCGCTGGATTGATTAAGATAATGAGTGAAGCAAAACACTGTCTTCTTTTTGTAAAATTTGACTTCCAAGTTCAAAGTGGGCTTAAATGGTACGTGGGCTTAATGGGTACACTTACCCTATAGGTCCTGTTGTAACTGTGTGTGACTGAAAGGCAATCATGAGGTTTACTCCCAATTTTATATGACACTTGATTGACCACAAACTGGTACCAGTGTGAGTTGCGTAGTGAGGAGTCTCTCACATATGATCAGTCTGTTGCATTAAAGAGTAAAAATTATGCAAAAGGGGACACATGTCAAAAATTTCAGTTTTACTTTCGAGGCAAATACTGTGCATCTGGACTACATTTTACACAGGAAAGAGGTAAACTTGCTTCAATTCACAAAGTGTGCCAACAACACAAACCTCATTACAATACACTATGAGTTTGAAAGCATGTACACAACTAAAGCCTACATAAGATTATCTCTTAGACAATACTTAGCTTTAGCTACCAACTTCATCCACCTTTTCATGAAATTCAAAAGGCTATTTCTAAAAAAAAACAAGCAGTGTTACATTCTAGAACACATATGAATCTTGCTTTCCACTTGTCTCAAAAGAGAGTAAGTCAATAGCTGGGTTTCCATCCAAGTAGTGGATCCACATATAAGTTATGCGAACAAGAAATCCTCAGTTGGAAATACCTGCAAATTCGCATCAGTCCCCTAATATGAATATATTTTTTATTCGTTTAAAGGGGGTGGATTAACCCTTGATGCAAATAAGGCAAAATGCGCTTAAAGTCAATGGGAACAGTTTCATTTGCCTATATTTGCTTTTACCAGGTTTCTATCCATTGACACTGATCCGACAGCTGATTAGAACACGTCACTTGATCAGCCTAATGTTCATTTTTTATTCACATTACACAGCTGATGTAACAATGCAGATGCACATATTCTTGAGCCAAATTCTTGTTAATACAAATATGAAATGTGAATAACTTGAATGGAAACCTAGCTAGTGTAAGTAACTCAAATGCACAAAAATTTTAAATCACTGATGCCAATTTCATGCTGGGTCATTACAGACTGGGACAATGCCAAGATGTATGCAAAACTGATGAGGCTGCATTCTGTCTGGACCGAAATGGTCTACTCCTCAAAAAGGCCACCTACCATCTAGGCCTATGTCAATTTCACAGCAGCCATTTTCAAAGTAAGCACAGGTTTTATTAATGACAGCTAGTGCCATTAATCAGTGTAGCAGAATCAGATCTTTATTGAATGTCATCAAGATGTCATTACTAACACCTGTGCTTACCTTGTCACTTCTTGGAAAAATGGCTGCTGTGAAATGGGCCCATTACTTCAGACCAAGAGTTTTGCTGCCAGATTTTTTATTTCCACCATTAGACACATAATACTCCTGCATTAGTGCTTGCAACCAGCAAGCTTACAACTGTGTGGAGTCTTGCTTTCCACACTGCTTGTACATGGAACAATTAATTTAGCGAATCAAAAAACAATGAAAGACTGGCCTAATTTCAAATACAACTTTGATTTCTAAATCCCTAAGGTTTCCTTTACAGTAAACCGAAGTAAAGTAAATCATTATATTGATAAGAATTCAATAGTCAGTTCAATAGGCACACTACCCAGATAACAAGGACATAATTTCTTCTTCAACCCTGAGCCCTTACTACACTGTAACCTAATTAGGCTGCTCCGAGATAAACAGATTATAGACTTATTGTATTCTACAATGCACATCATCACAGCAAACGCAATCAGTAACAAACTGCAGACAAGCATTGTGTGTAATTAAGCCTGCACACAACTTTCGATCTTGTAACTCAAAAAACATTGTTTTCTCATCTCTTGTTTCATGAACAGAAAACAATAATCCAGATCCCAAATAGATTTAGTTATCTGGTCAGCACTTCAAAATGCAACCTTCCTGAGGCTCAAACACTGCCCTCTCATTGCCGAAATCAAATTACCAGTGATCGAGACACAAGGCAAATCTCACACTCACACCAGTTCAAGGTTCAACAAGTAGGTATGACTATCGCGAGGAACATTCCAGCCAGAGGATAGTGACCATTTGAGTGCCACGCCCTCCCCCGTTCTATTGATATTCACTTTATCTCTGCTACAGTTTCATGATCTTATATTTTGATTTATTTTGTGAAATTAATAGCTACGCTTTGTTGTCGAACAGATATTTAATTTGACAAATATGATTAGCAATGCAGACAGGGACGTAGCCTAATAACTGGAATTGTCATATCGATAGCAAGGTTACTACGCTAACTTAGCTGGACAAGACGGCTGCTTCAAAATAGGAGGCCCTGTGAATGCTGGATGAACGGTCTTGTTGCCACAGGGAAGCTTGAAAACAGGCATGACTTTCAAGCTTGCTAGCATTAGAATTTAGAAACCATGGAGCGTTAAACTAAAACATCCATTTTACCCATCGAAGACACATCGAGTTAACGTTATATTCCATGTCTGAAGTCAACATTTGGTTTAGGTAACTTTATGTTGCAATGTTAGTTAAACTAGTAAAAAGCCTAAGTAGCTGAAATGGTTCAGTTAACGTTTACGTTACACGGGTTAACGTTGTTGTTGAACAGAATCAAGCATCAAGAATCAACCTCGATCACAAAATTGCAATAACGTTGCTAACAAACAGCTTACTGGAAACCAATGGCAAATCTCTACCTAGATAACGTTAAGCCTTGCTAGCTAGCGCACAAACGGAGGTAACGATAACGTTAACATTTCTGGAGGAGCATAAAGCTACGTTTCCCCACTCATTTCAACGTGGTAAGAGTTAACGTTATTATAGCTAGCTGTACTTTACAACATACCTGATACCACCAACGCTTCATTTGGTCCTACTGTGTAACAGTTCCCCATTGTGGTATATTTGTATTGAACGACTCCTTCAGTATTATTATATGCGTTATTTCAGCAGCATTGAGTTTGGCATTCAATTCAGGCAGCAGTCCACCCCACGTCACTCCACGAGCATTATTTACTCGAAATGGTGTTTTCCCCACTACTCCCGCCCACCGAGTAGCCTGGAAGTGACGCATATCGCTTTCACTCTCATAGCCAATGACTGTATGTATAGATGGAACCCGAAAGTCTAGTCGCCCCCTGGTTGCAGGACAATGTATAACCCCGCCCATTCCAATGTATCTCTACGGCCAAGTAGCTCATTTTCCGTGTAACTTTTCACCTTTAAAATTATCGTTTCATTTAAGGCATTTTATTCGAAAGAATAACTCTCCTAGTCCTTCAAACAAACCAGAATTTTCCCAGCCGAGGACTTATTTTTAAAAATGTCATTTTAATATATATAAAACTGGGCGTGGTTGACAAATGATTGACAGCTGTTGCTGCAGATAGCACTTCCCAGCCCCACACCGTTGTTCATTTCGAAGCGTTAGGGTTTGTTGTTGACTGCGAGGTTCGTCATGTAATGCTATTGAACCTAAAATCATGCTTTTGCACATTATAGTCTGATTAAAACATCAGTAACAGTACATGTAACAGTAATGCCTTGTTCTGATTGTTGTATTGTTCGTTGGCTTCAACTTAACTTTAACAGGCTATTGGTTGGGAAGGTCTTAGTTATTTTGGTAAACGTAATCCTAGCTTGCTAACGTTCTCTTATTACCCCTGTATTTAGCACCTTTGCTAGCTAGCTATATGTTAATCGTAGATAACGAACGGTAAGTTACGTCATTTACCTTACCTTGTCGTCCTCATTGCTCCATCATTACATGTTCACAATGTTTGGTATTTCCTGGATGAATATGATTCCCTATTTGGGTCATATTGCTGTTGTAACTACTGTTTGTGAGCAATTAACCTTGAGTAGCAGCAAAACGTTAGCCATAGCCCATGCCTAGGTTCGGAACAGCAACTTGTTAAGGCACACATTTAAGGGAGCTTCGTTTTTCAAGGCTGCCAACTATTTGTTCATCAGTAAACATGACACCATCAGAATATTTAGAAAGGTGTTAATACACTATATATTATATACTATAAAATGCAACTGGCTGGTAATCTTAACCTGTATTTAGCCTTACCATTACTTTCGATTTCAGTGGAGTATTTTCATGCAGCCAACAGAGTCAGACACATCACCGATTCTTTTCCTTGTAATTTAGTTAAAAGACATAGTCATATTCTGTTGACACACATTTCCAGATTTCATGAAGACCTTTTCAAAATTAATGACTGGTTAAGATCACACAGACAAGTCAACAAACCCTCAACATTAAAGAAGCGCTGATGACAAGTGACTGCAACATTTAATTTGCATTTACATTTACATTTAGGCATTTAGCAGACGCTTTTATCCAAAGCGACTTACAAAAGAGGATAACATTCAAGCTACAACACAATGAACTAACAAGGAGTGCATATTGCTAACATAGAATCTGCACTGTTTTAAGTTGAAAGTGCAATAGTGTAACACAATGTAGAGAAATTAAATTATTAAGTGCATTCTCAAAGTTTACGCCAGGAGATATTCTTGGAAGAGCTTAGTCTTCACGAGTTTCTTGAAGGTGGAGAGGGTATCAGTTGATCTGGTAGCACTTAGGAGGTCATTCCACCAGCGCGGAACCAGATATGAGAAGAGTCTGGACTGACCTGCACAAGGTGTTGGCCGTGCTAGAAAACGTTCCTTAGAGGAGCGTAGTGGTCGTTGGGTGACATAGGGCTTCAGAAGAGAATTCAAGTAGATGGGAGCAGAGCCATCATTCACCCTGTAGGCCAACATAAGTGCCTTGAATTTAATGCGAGCAGCCAAGGGCAGCCAGTGAAGTTCAATGAACAGAGGTGTGACATGTGCCCTTTTTGGCTGGTTAAAGACCAGACGTGCAGCTGCATTCTGGATCATCTGTAGCGGTCTCACTGCACAGGCTGGTAGGCCTGATAGGAGGACATTGCAGTAGTCAAGACGAGAGATAACCAGGGTCTGAACCAGGAGCTGGGTTGCATGTTGGGTTAGGTACGGCCTGATCTACCTTATGTTGAATAGGGAAAAACGGCACGACCGAGCCACAGAGGCAACGTGATCTGCAAAGGTCAGTTGGTCATTGATCATGACACCTAGGTTTCTTGCCACTTTGGTGGGAGAAACAGACAGGGAGTCGATCTTGATGCTGATGTCGTGGTGTATGGCTTGTTTGGCTGGGAGGACCAGCAGTTCAGTTTTGGAGAGATTTAATTGGAGATGATGTCCATGCAGATATATCAGAAAGACAGTCCGAGCTGGGTATCATCAGCATAGCAGTGATAAGAGAAGCCATGGGAGTAGATGACTGAGCCCAGCGAGGTGATGTACAGGGCGAAGAGAAGGGGCCCCAGCACAGATCCTTGGGGTATTCCTGTGGTGAGTTGGTGAAGTGCCGATGTCTGTCCTAGCGATGATGCATTGAACGACCGTCCAGTAAGATTTGAACCAGGAGTGCACCGTGCCATCAATACCCAAATTGGTCAGCTTGTCCAGTAGGATGCGGTGGTTGACTGTGTCGAATGCTGTTGATAGGTCCAGCAGGATGAGCACTGAGGATTGACCTGCCGTTTTGGCCTCTTTTAATGCTTCCGTCACAGACAGAAGCGCCGTTTCAGTGGAGTGGCTGCTTCTGAAACCGGATTGGTTGGAGTCGAGGAGGTTGTTCTGAGTGAGAAATCCTGTGACCTGTTTAAAGACGGCTCGTTCAATGGCTTTGGAAAGGAAAGGAAGAAGAGAGACAGGCCGGTAATTCTCTACTTGAGTGGGAGCAAGGGTTTTTAGCAGCGGTGTTACCTGGGCTTGTTTGAAGGTGGTGGGAAATGTACCCCTAGTTAGTGAAGCATTGACCACATGTGTGGTTGCTGTCACAATGGTGGGGGTTATGGCCTGAAGAAGGGTTGTTGGGATAGGGTCCAGAAGACAAGAGGTAGGCTGGCTGTCTGTGAGAAGCTTAGACACCTCTGCCTCGGAGAAAGGAGTAAAAGAAGAAAAGGAAGCAGTTGGTTTAGAGAGGCTTGGAGGAGGAACCTCTGTAGATTGTTTAGAGAACTGACTACTAATTGCTGCAACTTTGTTAGTAAAGAATGCAGCAAAAGCATCAGCCATGAGGTTAGTTGGAGAAGGTGGAGGAGGAGGGTTTAGTAAAGATTTGAAGGTGGAGAAGAGTTTCTTGGTGTCCGTGGCATTGTGAATCTTGTCATGATAGAAAGCCTTTTTCGCAGCAGTGGCACTGGATGAGCAGGAAGATAGCAGTTTTTGGAATTGTGTTAGATCAGCCGAATTCTTAGTTTTGTGCCATTTCCTCTCAGCAGCTCTGAGCTTAGTGTGCATTGAATGAAGTGAGTTAATGAGCAATGCATGAGACTGAGTGGATCATGCGGGTCTGGTAGACAGAGGGCACACACGATCCAAGCAGGAGCTCAGCGTAGAACAGAGTGACTCTGTGGCATCATCAACCTCAAGAGAAGAGAAACTGCTAGACGATGGAAGAGCAGACGCCACCAAGGAGGAAAAGTGAGTAGGAGATAGATTCCAGAGATTGCGACGGAAAGAAATAGTGGGAGTAAGAGCAGATGGTTGCTGACAGAGAGAAACTTTGAACTGAATAAAGTAATGGTCACATAGATGTAGAGGAGTAACTGTCTGCAAAGTAGTGGCGCACTTCCTGGTGAAAATGAGATCAAGTTCCTTACCGGCTTTGTGAGTTGGAGGACTGCAAACCCGCTGTAGTTCAAAGGAGTCCATCAGAAATAGAAAGTCTGCAGAGCCTGGATTGTCTAAGTGGATGTTCATATCACCGAGAACAAGCATGGGACAGTCATGCTCAGGGATAGAAGAAAGCAGAGTGTCAAGTTCCTCAAGGAAATCCCCTATTTGACCTGGAGGACGATAGATAACACACAGATATATTTTGACCGGAGCCGTTACCAAGATGGCATGGTATTCAAAGCAGCTGTATGTGACCGATGGTACCAGTTGAGTATATTTCCATTTGTCCGATATTAACAGCTCCGTACCACCCCCTCTCCTGGATGGACGTGAGGTGTGGGAAAGTGCATAGTTCGTGGAGAGTGCAGCAGGGGTGGCATATATACAAAAAATAAACCTTTTAAAAATTTCTGTGAAATGAAATTCAAAAACATCCTGCCATGTCTGGTACAAAATGATTCTCTCACAGATTTACTGTTACTAATGTTTAGTATACGCCAGATTTGGTTATAGCTATGGAAAATAAAGATCAGGAAATATATTTCTTCCCACAAGTTTAGATGACACTTTAGAAGAGCACTTTGCGTTGTAAGTGTGTAAGATGGTAAAGGACGTAACGTTTATAGGTCTAGCAATAATACTGATGTAAACAGTCGTTGAGGAGCTTGACCACGTTGATTTAGTCAAAGTAGCTCTCAGACGAAAAAAAGTTGGAGGTTTAACTACACTGAGTGTATCTATCAAACCAGACGATAAGTAATATAAAGCCTCCACTATGGAGTGTTGCTTAAAACTCAGCACATAGTCGCTGCCACGTGAATTTACAATAATAAAGACAATTCGTTCAAGATAGTGTCGGGAATTTTGTAGAAACAAGTAATATATGTATGTGTGTATACAGAAATAGGACAGAGCATGCAGCAGAGTGTTGTGCTATAAAAAGAAACTGTGTTGAAACCATGTTTAGAGCCTCATCGTAAAAGGACAGAGACTGAGGCCTTGTGTAGGATTGGCTCTGTGCCAGCTACATCATCTACTAGCAGGAGTACTTAGGATAGACAGAAAAGGTGTAAGGCTAGAATGGTTGAGGATTACCACTGTTATAACCATTCTCTCGGTGAACGCAATAAAGACTTGGTTGAACAAGACAAACTTCTCTGCTATTTTGGTTTTTCCAAGAAACTTCTCCACAATAGTTACCCCTCATTAAAATGAATTACAAAGCTACCGGTAATATACAACTACATCCCAAGAGAAATTAGCATTCGCTGTCAACAAGAAGGGTTATGAGATATCTGTTGTTACTTACACGTCAGCAATCTATCTTGTGTAGCTAGCTCTCTAACATTACCAGTCAGTACAGTGTTAACGTTAATGGGCATTGAAACTATTCATGTAGAGGCAGCATTGAACGCAGGGTTTGGATGAGAAATGGATGAGAAAATTGAAAGAAGGATCCGAAGAAAACCAAACTAGTCACCAACAGATATTGTCTCTGACCACGCTAATGTGTACTTGCTATCATGCACCAAACTAGCACTTCGAGTTACAACACCTGCTTGCTAACTTTACCCAGACAGTTATCACGTTCTTGTAGTTCATTTATAAGCTGGTATTTGCATTTATAATACTGACGTGACATCATCACTATTCAAAGTTATTACCTGTCTAATGTGCATTTTATATGCAAACATACAAGAGCTTCGCACTTAATACATCACATTTACCTGACAAACTTCAAAGTCCGCTCTTATAGTTCGAACCGAAGTTGACCCGAGGTAATCAAAATGAAGACACAGTGGAGGGGGCGGGTCTGAATGCTGAATGGGCGTATCTAATGGCGATAATCCTCCTCGCTGTGTATACTCAAAGTGCTACGTAGCAGGAAGTAAGTTCCGGTTGCAGATTTTACGATTGCGGTGGCTTCAACTCCATAGAACGGCGTTCATTCAGATGCGCTGTCCATCTATATACACAGTCATTGTCCTTAGCATAGAGGTTGGATAATATTTTTGTGCGTTCAGATAGTGCCTCCTCCTGGTCAAATGAAGGAGTTAAAAAGGCAGACATCTCTTGTCCGCCATAGACCTCCGCAGTGACATCGGCAAAACCTAATTGAAACCCCGCCCACGTTTCCATCTGGAAAGGGCCTTTTGAAACTAACAATTGGTTTTTGAATAACTGCTGCTGTTGTGCTCAGTAGGTGACAGATAAGTCCGAGACATTGCTGTTTTTGCCTACACACTTTTCTCATCTTTTCCCACTTAATGTTTGTGATCCTCAATGCCTGCTAAGAACGACTGACAATTTTTGCTAACCTGGAGCTAAGTCTATGCCACTAGTCTCTGCACAGGCTTTGCATGTTTCAGTCTCTTGTGAGGGTTTCATGGCAATGGTAAAGTCTTATTGTTCATAATTGCACTAAACAATCGCCACATACCTTTGAATTTCACTTTTGATAAGTTGCTAAGTCATTTATTGTTATTACATCTGTGTATATTTTGTTATTTGAAACTTTGGGACTTACTATTGTCATGCAGCCCTCTTGAAAAGGCCGTGATGTGCAAAGCCAGTGCAGAAACTAGTAGCATACAGGTTAACAAAAATTGTCAGTTCTTCTTAACAGGCAACAAGGACATGAATACATCTCAACAAAAGTATTTTTAAAAGGTATAATTTTGACAGGGTTCATTCATAATGTGAAATGATGCTGAAATGATGAAATTATGCTAAAATGAGAAACTTGACTATTTTAGTGCACATACTTTATATCTGTTTTTTATCTGTAATTTGTCAGAATGAATCACTTGAAATGATAGTAGCTAAATGATAGGCTACATGTCAAAAAAGTTACCGACCCCAAGGGTCTGTGAATGTAACCATGGTTTGCTGTGCATATTTCGGTGCTGAAACCTGTGAAAATGCGTGTCAGCGCTGGTTCAACAGGTAAAGCTCCATCTAAATTGTGTAAGGTATAACTATTAGCTGAGCACCTGATTGACTTCCATACTAAATGAATCTCTGTTTTCCCCCACGGTATTCAAAAGGAGCTTCTTTTGTGAGCATAACGGGACATTAACCAGACTTGTCATCTGTATCTATTAGGATTTTCTTAAGATTTCTTTCATTAGTGATATGATGATTTAGCCTGATGCATCAGCCGCTTTCACATCGTTTGACTTCGTGCAAAGCATCTGAACCCTAGAAATTACCATGTGTTTGCTCCACAGTGGGCAGATACTTGTTGCTTCAACCGATACTGTTGGGTCATTTTTTTTTCATGCATTATTAAAGCAATGTTATCACTTTCAGCCCTCCCTCTGTTCGCTGTCTCCCTGACCGCAGTGGTGGAGCAGGGACAAACTGAGCGGAAGCACTAGGTCTATGGTAAACACCCGTTTAGGCCTTTTGTCTACACATAAACAGAGTTTTAGCTACTTCAAACAGACATTTTTAAAAACAAGATATTTCAAAACACTGGATTCTGTGGATACATGTATTTTAAAAAGAAACAGATACAAAAATATCAGTTTATGAAAATACCTAAATATGTGTAAACTAAGGTGACCACACGTCTGAGATGAAAATCTGGGATATTTTCTTTGAATGATGAATCAAATCATTGCCAATAATATTTTTTTCCTGTGAAAAGATTTTCAGATTGTATAAAACAATCTGTGCTTGTGCAAGTACATTTTGTACTTGAATAAGTATTTTATACATGTGTGAAAATACTTCTTCGAAGATATGATTTGCTCATGAGTAGCTTTGTAGCTGTGGAATTAATTTCTGTGTGTGCAAAAATAGGCCTTCAGAAACAGACACCGGCGAAGACAAGAT
This sequence comes from Tenualosa ilisha, assembly GCA_015244755.2. NCBI lineage: Eukaryota > Metazoa > Chordata > Actinopteri > Clupeiformes > Clupeidae > Tenualosa > Tenualosa ilisha. The sequence continues at coordinate 4,054,905 of PYXC01000176.1, read as the reverse complement.
TAAACAGAGGAATTATTCATAGATTGCATAAATTGTGAAATGGTTTTCATATTTGTGGCATAGGGCAATTTCAAATGTGAGTCTGCTGTGGTGACAACTTTAGTAATCTTGAAGGGAAAAGAGTTCAGCTAGGGCATATCAGTAAATGAGAAGTCCTAGAGCAGGTAAAATGTTTTTTGGTGGGTGTGTGCAAATCCACTTCTGTATGCTGAGGATAGCTAAGACTAAGGTGATGTCATTCATTTATGATTTAATTGCGATTTGGTAGAACTGATTGTGCAGATAGCCACAGGTATTAGTGTACTCATACAGGGTTACCACACGCCCTGGAAAACCTAGAAAATCTGAAATTTTAGCGGTGGATTTTCCAGTCATGGTAAACACCTGGAAATTAATTCAAATGTTAAAACGCACTGGGAAAAAAAATTATATTGTCCTGGAAAATTATAATTTAGCCCCCCTCATCCAGATAGTGTACGTATACACCTTGGTTCTTATTTTGTACTGTATCCTGAACCCCTGTGGGGACAATTGAGTCCTGATGAGTTGTGTTTTCAAACCTATTATGTCTTTCATCATCTGAAGCTGTATGAAAAAAAGACTTGGCTTTCAGAATGTCAAAAAAAAATTCCCTTACTTTTTGAATATCAGGGATGTGGGCGGAATGGAAAACTGCAATGCAACTATAAATTTTCTGAAAGCCTATAACCTCTAGATGTGATTTAACGTGCATTGAGACATGACCCAAATTTCCTCCACACCATGGAATATGCATAGTTGTGTAATGTATTTCAGTGGAATTAAACATCATCAAAACACATTGATTTTGGAGTGGACAGCTGTTCATGGGGAAACAGGTAGTGCATCCCAAAATGTTCAATGTGAAAATTCTAATTCACCATCAGCATGTCCAGAGCTTTGTTGGAAGGGGCAGTAGGTCTGCTCCATTGTATCAACATCCCTGATATTGCACAAGTGTGATGTCTTTCCTGCAGAGAATATAGCTTGACCAGAATTGAATGGTCTAGCTGGTGTAAGGTGGTTTGACCAGCTAGTTTACCATGATTTGGCTGGCTTGACTGATTTATGATGGCCATATACTTGCCATTTTCAGCTTCCACATCAGCATAATCAGGCTCCAACAACAATGTTCAGTTAGACCAGCTTTACATGTGACCGTCTTATCAAGCATATCTAGCTATTGGTTCAACCAGCTAAAACATCAAGGCTGAAAAAACACCTTGACCAGCATAAAATAATTAAGATGGTTGACTGGCTAGATTGACCAGATTATGGTGAGTTTTGGCATGACTTCATGGTTTAGGTAGTTTGATGGGGAAGCCTCAGGGTGCTAGGGCTCCCTCTTGGGCACACTGCTAAAGGCCCAGGGACCCCACCGGCATGCCACCTAGACTTGGCTTAGTTGCTGTATCCCATACAATATACTCTCATGAATAAAAATTAAAGCAAGCCATAATGAGGGAATGGAAACCATATAAATGTTAACAAAGCCAACCATCATTGTTTCTAGTTGCGGTTGGGTATGTCCTAATGCATATCTAATAGCACCAGGGCTGTATGATTGTTTTGGTAAGACTTCACCTCAATCCGTGCCTCGAAACATTTCATGTTGAATCTTTCAATTTGCGGCAAAAGGGCTGGAAATGTCCTTGAAAAGTCCTTATGTTTGACACTAAAGAAAGAGTGGGAACCCTGCTCATAGCCATATTCATATCTATAGGTTGTCACCAGAACCATGTTAGTGAACCCAACAGTCATTAAAACTAATATTGGTTTTGTGAAACTGTTCTGCATAAGTAAAACAATATGAATAAGTCAAGTAGAGCTTTATTGTTATCTCAATAAAATATACAACAAATACAGTACCACACAGTCCAGTGTCAAATTGATTCACTCAGGTGGTAGCCTATGCAAATTAAATGTCATTGTCTCCAAAAGAAGAGATATCGATTGTAAATAAATAGTATCTTACCCTGCAGCTATCCAATACAATCCAATCCACACCATGCATTTTAGGTCTATATATCATAGTGTTTGATCACATTTCATTATACAGCAGAAATATTAATCCAGAAGGATGACCATGTTGCTAGGGCTACGCAGGAGGCCATAAAGTGGCTTAGTGTTTTTTTTTCTTAGTCTAGTAATAAAACCAGACCCTCGTTCTACACTTTTGTTTTGTGCCGAAGATCTGGACATTTGGTAGTGAGATTTGATTGTTTGCTTGAGGTGTGTAAATTGAAAAAGATTGGATCAACCCCTGACTGATGCCTGCCTTACTGATGGCATTAGCTCTGCATTCACTATGCCTGCCTTTGTTCTTTGCCTCCTGAGACAAAGAGCTCAATGGGATCAAATACAGACTAGCACTGAAGGGAGATGATAATTAAGATGAAGTGCTAGGAAGGCATGGCCAGGCTAGTATTTTCTGTAAGTCAACATTATGCAATAAGAATATGTAGTCAGACCAGTCTCTAGAGGGAAAAGGAGCAACAACGTGTGCTTTCGTGGCAGTAAGTATTTGCATCTAAAACCAAGTTTAATCTCCTTGTCTTAAATGACATTAGAACAATAATTTGAATCAATCAATACCTGGAATCACCAAGGTATAGTTCAATATGCGCTAGACTGGTTCAAATAGCTGTTCCATGTTTATCTGAAGGCTGGCTGCAACTCTGCTGCACACTGACACAAGATGGCAAAATAGCCTGCATTAGTCACAAGTTCTTGTTAAAATTTAGAGAGCACCGCCGCGGTTAAAAAAAAAAAACACTCAAAATGCTTTTGTTTTTATTAAAAGTTTTAGGAAATACTTTCACTTGTAAACTGCCATTGTATTTTACAGTAGATAAGATAGGTCTGCATGAGCTACATCCAACAAGCCCTCAAGCTTCTATGTGTGGTGTATTGCCACCTACTGACACACAAAAATAGCAACATTTTGGAGCAAATATCATAAGTGATTCTTGGGACACCAAAACATTGATCCTCTTCAAACTCACTGGCCATAGAATTCCAGTGTGCTCATATGTCTTAAACTATTTTGGTCCCCAGGGACTGCTTCTCCCCATAGGCGCCGGAAGCAGGGATGTAGGAATGCATTTGCATCCCTACTTTTGGTTGTCAAAATAAAAAAATATGTCCTTGATACAACAGTCACTTTTTAAGCTGTTTAAAGTAAAGAATTAAGCCTAGGTATAGTAGCCTAGGCTATATAGGCATGACGTGAAGGAATGTTCAGTCATAACGTGAATCCCAAACTTCACTTTCACCTCGTCTTAAGCCCAGGTTTAAAAAACAATGCAATTCTATCCATTGGTTAGTGATTATGGGATGTAAACGTGAATGGGCATTTTGTTTGACCATGAGAGGCGTGCGCACAAATCAGCCAAATCGATAGTTTGGTGAGCTTGCTAATTCAATAAGACAAGAAGCCTGGATAAAACTTTTCAGAAAGAAATGGATAACAGGGAAGACTGGGGGTTGGAGGAGGAATATTTTCTGTTGAGTCAGTACAAGTGGGAGGGTGACTGCTTCACCCAGTCTTACAGGTTCATTTCTTAGAAGCAAGTTTCTGTCTACTGTTTGAGGGACACTGGCACATGAGGCCAATGACACTTGGTCCTACTCGTAGCAAGCTAGTTTGGTCGCCGTGGATATCTTCACCTCTTGTGCTTGATAACGCAATCGTTGAAGAAGGAATTCAGAAACAAAGGAAGTCATACTGTGAATATGTGTTAACTGTACATGTGTGTTGTCATGTATGACTCAGGGGCAAAGCTCGACACCAGTAAGACCTGCAGTAATGGACATTCTTTTTTTTCTGATGGCACATGCAGCAATGTGTGGCTGTCATATTATGTACCGCTAAGTGGTCTAGTTGAAGTATGAGCTATCAAACTCATCAACCTGACTTTATCAAGCAGACTGGAGCCACCTGGAGCAAGCAATGCATTTTGGTTTGAGCTTGTGTTCAGAGGTGCTTGTTTATGCAAGTCATTCCCTCAAACAAACAAGCACCATACAATACACACACACACACTTAGGAAAACTTACAGGAATTCAGATTTAACAGGCCTAGGGTTAGGGTCAACAGATGGGTCAATAGATGTGTCAAGAGGAATGGATATTAATTTTCGTCAGATAGCACATGCTGCAATATGCGGCAAAACACAACCAAATAATAATAATAATAATAATAATAATAATATATTCATTATTCTGATATCGATCCACTAGTGGAAATGATATCCATTTGCCAAATAATGCTCCTCTAACCCTAGATATCATTCCTTAATTTTCCCAGAATTACGCTTGCGCTGAATAGCCAGCGAAGAAATTTCACATGTTCAGGGCCCCTCATACTATGTTTGGTGAAGACAGTGGATTAACTCAAGTGATTTGATAGATAAGTAGTCCCAATAGCAAAATGGTGAATTTACGGTCTCTGACGGGATCTGCTTTGGTTACATAGTCTATGTGCCGTTACGCTATGTTACGTAGTCTATTCACATTTGATGGAAACCATAAAGTGAACACGCACACTTCCTTGCTTCCGCGTTTTCGTGAAATGTTGGTCAACGGATACTGAGGCACATATATCCGTGATTAAAAGTGCATTATTGCACCAATTGTTTTCAGTAGGCATAAATAGCTAAGGATAGGGTTCGCTAGCTGTGTCTGGATCTTCACAATGCTCTAGCTTGCTGAAATTACATTACAGTGTAGCCTATCCAGCCGCTGACCGGGTATTGTAAAGTCATTGGCGATTTCATTACCTTATTGGGCTCATCGTCAATAACTGCATAGCCTAGACATATTTAAACTATGAATTTGTCTCAATTATTTAACTAGCCAAACAGTAACAAAAAAGTAGCGACTTAAGGAGTGGGCAACTTGAGGTGAGTTTTTAGTTTTCATTTGCATGTTTTAATTAGCCCTTTAATAATCTAGCTAGATGTTTGTTGTACAATGCGCTGTTCGCATCTCGTGTCTGAATGAGTGGTGTAGTATTGTAAGTAGTCATGGTGATTGTTTGATAGCCTATGAATAACGTAACCTAACTTATCTTTTTTTTGTGAACCATGAACACTGTAGAGCTTGCTTCATCTTTTATGATGCGAATACGATTGAATTTTTCTTCGAGGAGGCTAGTCCAAGATCTATAATGTAACGTTAGTCTGGATCCTTGCATAAAAATTTTCCACTTGGGTCATGAGATGCCCAACGGGGACGAAGGTTACCGTAGGCGGCAAGGCCTAATTAAAAGGTAACATTAGCGTAATTTTAAGGATTCATCTTGAAGTATACGCAGGTTTAGGAGAAAATGTGGTCTTTTCTTTTACCATCCAGTCCTTACATATTTTAGGGTTAGTAATAAACAACATACTCTTCGTAAAAAAAAAGTGGCCGACATTTTCCAGTAGCATTTTCCTATCTTCACTTTTTAGTGATGATGTCAGAGGGTGATGCTCAATCCGAACTTCAGGCACTCATGGAAGGGAAGCTGGTCGATAAAAAAAAAATAGTCCAAAGTGATTCTAAAGAGGCCAACGGGACACTGTTGGATTCACTGAAGGCATGGTCGGACATCAGTCATGGAAATGGGGTGAGTCAGCACTCATGTTCGTGTGAAAATCTGTTTCTAAATTCAAGATTCTCTTGAGCTTGGAACGTCTTTCTATTTTTAATTTTTGGGTAGCTTGTGGGAGGCAAGAAGAATGACTGCCTCTGAGGTAATATCCCGACTGTTAACAAAGGGAGAATGAGTTGGTCAGTTGAGTTCTCTAAACCATAATGGCTGTGGCCTATTTGTTAGGTTGATGGTACATCGGGCAACTTGTGGAGCAAAACTGATTCCAAGTGTTGTTACTTGATGGCCATGGAAATGATAAAGATGATGAAGGTTCTCCAGAAATGCACTGCAGCCCAATATCATTGAGGGTGTCCCAGAACAACAAACCTCAGTAATATTGCCCAGCAACATTGCTCTGTACATCATCAGATTTGCATGATGGTTGCGTAGACTGTAAATTGATAGCACTGTTGGGTTGATGGCACTGTTGATTAGAATATGTTTGGCCGAAAACCATTGACGATATCAATATTTGGTACCACCATACAATGTTTGGCTGATATGTTTGTTCATCCCCAGTATTTGTAAATGACCTAAGGATTACTACCGTAGTGCCCAACTACTCATCTGCTGAAAACTTATCTGATGTTGAGTTATGTAAAGAGCAGAAAAGAATGGAAAACTCAATGCTTGATTCAGTCAACTTTCAGCAAAGAGTGTATTGTTTGGTAATGTGTGTAAATTGTGTGATTAAGTACTATAAGTTCTGTGACACTAAGTTAAGATAACATCGTCATACAGCCTCTCCCTACAGTCCCATCAGAAGTAGTTTCAGGTCTTATCTGAGGAAGCAGCACATTCAAATAGACAATGACTCGGCAGATGTGAAATTGGCCCAAGACCAGGTCTAGGATTATAATGATTTTGTGAGTTATGAGTTATGACAGTACTTACCATGTTATTTCAGTCTGTTCTAATATCTCTCTGCTATTAAACTTGTGTTGTTCTATGAATACATTTAAAAGATAGGCAGTTCCGAGATACACAAAGTATTACCTTTTAGTGTGTTTATTCAGTGTTGACATTTCCCATTGACCGGAGGTCAAACCCACTCAAGCAAACACATGACAATAGTCACATTTCCATCCCAATTTTTTTTTTGAAATTGAGTTAGTTGATGAGGGTTTTTATTTGCTGGAGAGGTTTACGTGTTTGAGTTCTAAGATATTTAATGATGCTTTTTCATGATTTAATCAGTTGACTGCAAGAAACAAGTAATTGGTATTGCATATCCATATGAAACAAACTGTCGTTATTAAAGCAGTTAAGTTAAAAATAAATCTATGGTTAGAGAAGGGTAAAAGAAACAAGTTTGGGATCAAGGCCGCCGAGGTGTATGTATGTCTTTTAGTGAGCAGAGGAGCTTGACTGCTCACTTGTTTTTCTACTTCTATGCTTACTGAAGAAAAAAGTGATCAGTGCCATTTATTTCCAGTGGTTTGACAGAAGTGCTAAAATTGTGTAATGTTACAAGTTAAGTCACATCACTTCATATGTCAACCACACTTTGCTTTTGAGCCAGAGCGCTTTACAGTTGAGGCAAACAAATGTATAATTAGTTGCTAGTCCTAGTTGCACAGTTCTGTACGCTCCAAAAACAAATGATTCTTTTGTCTTTCCCCATATGCGAGACAACTTGTGAATATTCCGTCTTAAATTAAGCCTGGTGGAGTGAGGCTGCAAGCTCATAGGGGCTTTAGCGTGTTATGTGGACAATTTTGTTTTGCAGTGCTGGACATTTAAGTGGTCTGATGGCAAGTGGCAAATCTGTAGTACTAAGAGATGATAACCCACTTGGTACGACTTATGCCTTAATCAGATTTGCAAGAGGCCTGTGTCTGACTAAACTTAGTTTGCCATCTCTCATTGAGGTTTTCATATCTACTTGACATCTTTTCTCTTGCACTTAAGGTTTATGAATTTCGAAAAAAAAATCATAATTATTTTGATTAATATTGGAATCACGATTATTTAACAGTTGTTCATTAACTTAATCCATTAACTTGGAAATATTTTGCAGGTAGGTAACAAAAAAAATAATAACTGAGAATTTTTCCTGGACTGACATATGGTGTAGACCCTGAAGCCGCTGCCAGTTGCCACCATTTGCGCCATTTAGAGTTAAAGCCAGAACCAGCTTATGATTTTGTAAGCCAAATTGAGCTGCCAACTGATAAATTTTGGGTGTTCCAGCTAGAATTATTTACACATCACATAGAGACGTACACACACGAAAAATAAGCAATAAACGAATCAATTTTGAACACCGGATTTGCCAGTCTAGTGCTCATTTATGGAGGCCATTCATCATTTATTTCGGCCAGATATCCGGTGTTCCAGCCCTCTGTCCGGACCAAGAAATAATGTTTGGAGTCTGTTTTTTAGGGTGGAATGCTGACATGTGAAAGTATAGACTGATATATGATACAGATATTCTCACATTACAGCAATCAAATCTGTCAGGAACACAACTATGTTAAGATTGAAGATTTAGTATAGCTAATTTAATCACACAAGTTCATAGCCTGTTAGTTGTTAATGGTAGGCCTACTATCAATTATCAGACAACAAATAAATAACCTTGTCTTTTTTCAGCCTGCATTTTTTTGCATTTCTGCGAAGTGCATTATAATTATAGACTAAGCCATATTTATCTCCAAAACAGGCTGCTGGCTTTTCATGCAAAAAAACTGCTATTTTAACACTTGAAAGCTGCACTTATTTTTTTGTAAGGGTTGTAGGGGGAAAATGCACAAAAATTAGGGGTGTCCTTACTTTGACCCTTTGTCCTCACTTTTAGACACAAGTGTCCTTTTTTGGCAGTGGTCCTATGCTCGTTGCTATGATACACAGGACTCGCAATGAATTGCCGACTATATTGAGATTAAATATTGAGATCTAGTAAATCATTATAACATAGACATCTGTAGACATGAAGTGGCAGCTTCAGCCATTTGTAGCTATGAAAATTTTGGTGGCTGTGGCAGCCATTTTGGTTTTGGCTGAGCTGGCATCAGCCAGCCATATAGTCTAGACCAGGGGTGTCAACTCAAATTCACAGGGGCCCAAAATTAAGAACTGGGATGGATTTGCGGGCCAAACTCAATATTTATTGAACAATTGAAAATGTTTTAATTGAATAAAAAACTGTATAAACACATGATAAATAAAATGTGAAATAAATCACACGCACTTCTTTTTATATAAGCTATATACATTTAATAAAATATTTTTTTTTGCAGGCCAACAACAAAACAACCAAAATGATAACTGCCTTCAATAAAAATCGTTCCACTATTAAAGTTCAAGCTGTAGAAAAAAAGAAATTCACAAAGAAAAGGAAAACCAGTCTTTGCTACACTCTGACTTGGTCTACTCGTATTGGTTCGAGCCAGATACTTGGCATCTCTTCTTAGATGCGAGTATTTTAATGTTTGGGGTTAAACTCTGAGCTGAGGAAATCTTCAGAATTGAGTGAAGGTGTTCATCTGAGAGGCGACTTCTGAGTGGTGTTTTCTTCATCTTCATCGAAGAGAACAGTTGTTCGCACAGATATGTGCTGCCAAACATGGAGAGCGTTTGAGCAGCTTGCTCACGGAGTCATGGCATTGCATCGAGGAGGAAACGCGGAAACTCTGCAGCACCCACAGAGTCATACTTTGACTTGAGTGCATCACTACACTAAAGTTTTATCAGTTCCATTTGAAGGTTGGTTGGTGTGCTTGTTGGTTGGTGTCAACTGCAAATAGATTATTGAGCAGTTGAAATCTGTATTTTTGGGCTTCAAAGTCAGCAAATCGTCGGATAAACGTACGCTGAGTTTTTCAGCAAACCGTGCAGTAGAAATCAGGAGAGATCTGGTCTTTTATTGTTTGGTAGCATGGAAAATGGCCCATATTTCTGCCTCGCACCTGAGTTTCCCAGAGGCGTAACTTGGTCCTGAAAGCCTTTACTGCAGCGTACATATCTGTGATGACGTGGCCCCACCCCTGGAGCTGCAGGTTGACCGCATCAAGATGTTTCAGGATGTCACACAGAAATGCTAGCTCACACAGAAACTTTTTGTCCCTGAGCTCTGTGGTGTCTCTTCCTTTGCTCTCCAAAAATTGGCAGATTTTCTCAAGCAGTTCAAAACATCTGTTAAACACTTTTCCTTGGCTTCGCCATCTCATGTCAGTGTGGTACGGTACGTCTGTGTATTCAGAGCCAATGATTCGGCCTTTATGAGGTTCACCACGTGCATCACGGTGCTTAAAAAATGCTCTATGCTCATGGTTTTCCCGCACAACACTTTCTGGTGTATGATGCAGTGGTACATGGTAAGCTCACCAGCATGCTCCCTCATCCTCTCCCTAACTCCCTCCCAACCAATCCGCTCCTCTGTCCGCACATCGATGGCAAACCATCTGTGGTCAGTGACACGAGTTTCTTCCAAGACAGTCCCATTTCACTAGCACATTTGGCCACCTCTTAAAAAATGTCTTTCCTTCTGGAACTTGAGTTTTGGGTCCAGGTTCTTGTATTTCTCTTCATGTGTAGTTTCATAGTGGCGTCTTAAGTTGTACTCTTTAGTGACAGCCACAGTGAATCCGCACACCAAGCAAACAGGTTTGTTCTTACATAATATGAACATATAATCTGTCTCCTGCCTGGCTTGGAAGGTCCGATTTTCAGTCTTTCGCGTTGCCATTTTCAGGGATAGTTTGTTTGGTTCCATGGATACGAATTTGTTTGTGAACGGAAAAGGCAGCATTAACAATACAACGCATTTTGGGATTTGTAGTATTATCGTGTATGCGCTATACTGTATGCATATACCAGTGACTGTATGCATATACAGTAGCATCGCAGTGGGCCGCGTTGTGCTGTTATACATAGAATACTGGCAGCCCAACTCTAATACGGATTTGATATGACCTTGCGAGCCAAATGTAAGTACATTGTGGGCCAAATTTGCCTGAGTTTGACACCTCTGGTAGACCTATTTTCCTAGCTGCAAAATGGAATGTGACAAAATAATTGTTTGTTCCTGATTAGTGTAATGTTTTGTGATTGTTGGGAACAGTAATTATGGCTTGACTACTACCATATGTTATGGGACAATATTTATAATTTTTATGATACTCAGCCAAAACCATGGAGAAATTGTAGTCTATCACTTATGGTAACTACTGACTATACTTTTCCTGCATGACTCCTGGTAGTTGGATTATCCCCTTGAGCCGTGGATCTTCCCAATGCTTCATCCTCAAGGTTTTTTCCTTGCCCTTGTTGCTCTTGGGTGCTCCTTGTTGAAGTCTGAAGCAGACCATGAGACTTGTAAATGGTACTGTATAAATATAATTGAATTGAAATTAAATTAGCTGCGCAGCCCTATTTTTACCTTAGTTTGAGCTCACACACCTGTAGGCCCTGGAACTGTTCATTCATATAGCCTATTAAGGTGTGTTGACAATATTTCACACATGGGGATATAGTTTCATTGTGGCGTGATTTTTCAGGTCCATAACATGCATGGGCTGTAGGGTATAAACGTTGAAGCTAAATAGCATGACTGTTCAAGAGCATGATGGATAAAACAGGACATTGGTGCCTCTACAAATAGGTTGACACTGTACTACACAAATTATGATAAATTGTGATAAATTCCAAAAAACAAACAGCTACTTATCACAACCTTGCAAGCTAGCCAGCTATCTAAATAAAGTCATGGGCATGATCTAAAATAATAATATACTAATACAGAGCAGTGTTGTATGAAGTACCTGGAAGTGCCACTAAAAGTAAAGATACTCTACCAAACAAATTTGGTAGAAGTTCAAGTCACCCACTAGCCTGATACTCAAGTAAAATACTAAAAGTATCTCTTATTTACTGCACAATAAGTAATTGTAACGTCCTGTCCCCTTGTATGCTTAGTTTGAATCCCGCTGTCTCCTCCTTGTGTTACTTCCTGTTGCTCCTTGTTTACTTCCTGGTCCTGTGCTCCATGTGCTCCTTTGTTTATTCCTTGCCCTGTGTCCTTGTCCGTAGCTCCATTCCTTACCTGCACCTTGTCATTTCACTATTAGTCTTGTCAGTCCCCGCCTAGTTTCACCTGCTTCCTGTTCCATAGTTAAGCCCTGTATATTTAAACCCTCATGTTTCCTCAGTCCTTGGTCGGTCGTTGTTTATGTATAGACATGCTGTTGCGTGTTCCTGTGTTCTTCTCTGCATATTCCCGTGATCGCCTGCGTTTTCCTTTAGTAAAGTCTTTTTGTTTCTGAGTACAATTAGTAGTAGTACTTTATTTGTCAGTTTCTTCACATGTACAAGACATACAAAGGAATCGAAATTACGTTCCCCATTCCCCCTGTGGTGGGAAGAGCAAGAGGTCGCTGCATCGGAGACGCGCCACCTGTTCCAATTTGGGGGATAAAAGGCACAATACAGTATTAGGTACATTACTTGCAACAGGAAAGGCACCCAATCTATGAGCCTCAGTTTGTAGGGTGACAGCGATAACACAGCCAGTAGCCATGGAGACAACCTTGATCAGAACCCAGGCAGAGACAACAATCCGTCTGTTTTTGGGAGGTGGGGGAAGGGAGGCGAGAGCGTCTCCCTGCCTTGATCTCCGGAGGAGTTGTTTTCCAGCGACGGCCTTGACCAAGGCCTGCGCTAATTAGGGAGGCCGAAAGCAGATAGGATTGGGGTTGTTTGGGTTTTAGGGCGAGAAGCTTTCCATTTTTCAAACCTCTCTATGTCCAGCTGCAAACGTTCCAGCAGGGCAGTCAGGTTCCCCCGAACCTGGACTTCTCCTGGAGAAAATGGTGTCAATTACGTTTAAAGACCAGTTGCTCAAATCCATGATTTCCAGTTTGGAGTGCAGGGTGGAGAGAGTCTCTCAAGACAGGTTTAGTCAAACCGAAATAAGCAAAGCAGGTAAGATAAGGGGGAAGAGAGAGACGAAGAATGTGACCACCTCCGCTGAAAGCCAGATCACAAGTATGCAATTAATGTAGTGAAGTGAAAGTAAAAGTTGACAGATTTTTAACAATTCAAGGTAAGTATAGATACTTGCAGAACATGCTTAAGTACTGTAGTGAAGTATTTTTACTTAGTTACTATACATCTCTGGTCTTTAGCCAAGCTCACGTAGTGCAGGGATTGTGCCAGAGTCAAGCAGGATACAGGCATCTACCCTTGTTGGATTCCTAATCAAGGAATAATGAAAGGGAGAAGGGGAGTGGTGGCACAGGGAAACCTGAGTACTAAAGCAAATGCAGTGACTTACAGGAAGGCTGTAAACAAGCTACATCACTCTTTTTCTGAACTTCTGTTTTAGAATGCCAGTTGTGTATGAGTCATCATGTGTGGCGCAACATCATTCTGGATGTGACGCTAATAAATATTTCAGTTGATATTACATGTTATTGCAAAACTGTGCGATTGTAAGTACAGAATCAAGAATCAACATTTATACAGCAAGCTTTGATTTTTACAGCCATGCATTTTCATTTTTCTTTGCCCTCTTTGTAGCCTGGGAACCCAGATGCACTGCTAGCAAAATTGAATTTACTAAACAGGTCTGTCTAGTGAGCTATGCGCCATTCGCCCTTTCACTTGACACAAGTTAAAAACTAGCACTCTTAATTTTGCTTTGGCCCTTGGCAGCTTAGATTTTTCAGTATGTGGCCCACAAGCAGAAAAGATTGGCCACCCCTGGTTTACAGGAATCAGGCGTTTGCTGCACTTCCGAAGAGTTTTGCTGAAGAGTTTATAGCTACAGTTTAACTTCAATGCTGGTTCATGCTGGTATCACCCATGCAATGCAAAGTCTGTCACTCATCTTCACTGATGTGGGTCTGGTTCCCAGGCTGCTCGCTTTGTGCACGTATACACTTATGTACATAATCCAGACATACAACAACTAATTGAATCTCTCAAATAACAATTGAATCTCTATAGCACATCTGTATATTACCCTTACTATCTCTTCACCTAACATGTATATTGCTCTTCTGCCTATTTATTATTACTACTCTTATCTGTATATAATCTGCTCTTTACTGCTGTACATACTGCATACTGTATATACTGCACTTGCTTTGCACTTCTGATTAGATGCCAAACTGCATCTGCTTTCGTTACCTGTATTTATACATGTGTAATGACAATAAAGTTGAATCTAATCTAATCTAAGTCTTGTGACATCCACCATGTGACTGTTGTGAAGAACTCTGAGTTGTCATGTATGTCATGTGTAATTTTTTTGAACCTCTGTTTTAGTAGATGTAAAAGAGTCCTGACATTTCCGAAGTTTACAGTACTGAGACAGTAAATGAGCGGTTAGCTTTCATGTTGCCTGCTACACTACATTAATGTTTATGACTGTTGTCATTAAGTGTCAATTGGATTTAGTAATGTCTGCACATTACAAAAACCAAATGACACTTGAGACTTGAATGAAAACAGTTATAAACTTTAAAAAAGTGTCTGTTTATGGTATGTGTCATGCCATGATAATGACAGACTAGATTTTCTGTACAGTTTGTTAGTGCTGATCTACGCCACCTATCTGTGAAATCTATATTGCACCAGGCAGCTTTAATAATGCAACATGTCTGTTTTAAAACAGCATGAATTTAAATTTCATTGAGATTATTTGGTATTAAAATGGGAGATGCAGTATCATAGCATCAGTTCACATTTTTGACAGTATTTATCAGAATCAGAAATTACAGGTGGTGATAACAGTTATCAGTGTTTTTATAGTGATTTGCTGACTATAGAATAGAATAGAATATAGAATCTGATGATGTCTGTATTTGAGTCATGGAATCTTCCATGGAATCTTCCATCTCAGTATGCATTTTACCTTTTAACAAAACAATCTAACTGTGTGGCTTGAATACCATTGGATTCATTCCCATGTGACTTGCGTAGGGGTATGATAAAGAATCCAGTGTCTAACATTCTTTGTTGTTGGGTGCCTTGGGCGCTGACCTGACTTATAGTGCATTGTGTTAATTCGTTCAAGATATTTTACCAGTGTCTTGCAATGACCATTTCCAGGACAAAAAGAAAAAGTTGATTCGTTATGGACAAAGTTTTGAAATCAATTTGAATTTCCATTTCCACTGCAGTGTTACCAAAGAGCAGCACCAACAGTACTGCATGCATGCAAAGAAATGTTAGTTGACAGTGGTGAATGTTCTGATATGGACAAAGTCAGACAGAATGGTATTTAATTAAGGGTGTGGTTGGTTACTTCCAGTTGAAATGTTTGATTAAATCATTTACCTGTATGGATAAGCCGTTAATGTCTTCAGACATTCGTCATTTAAATTGTAGGCAAAATTTGCCAGTGTTCCATAAGTCTTGCCAATTCTTATTTAGAAAATGAATTATATTCAGTATATAGATTGTGAGTCCTGTATTTAGCCTAAGTAATAAGTTTTAAATGAGTGTGGCTTTGGTTTGGCCAAACTAGGCCCTATAAGGCTGAATGCTGTGGGTAGTCACAGCTGGGACTATAACCTTTTCCAATACCACAAAACACATGTGCCATTTTACCTATATATCCAACTAATTGAGTTTGTGTTTTCTATACTTTCTTGTTGATATGTTATGCCATATATGTTGAGTTGAACAGTCACCCTGTTCCCTTTACTGCTCTCTAACTCTAAATCAATGGGAATGTTCATGGTGTACAATACAGTACAATGCAAGATCCAGAGTGATTACGAGTGGAGTTTCCTCCACTCACGGAATGCCTCTTTATCCTGTCAGAAATTAATAAGTTGTTTGACCAGACCAAACTGTAGCATTTTACTGAAAGTGAATGTATTTTGTAACTGCAATAGTCAAAGTAGAGAGTCCATCAGGCTGATTTGTCTTTAAAATAAAATTGTCACATATTACAAATAGCGGACAGTAGGTGGCAGTAACAACATGACTTGGTAGTGTTCTCTGATATTACTGACCAAGAAGTGATGAAAGTGTGTACAGATATATCAGGCAGAATGCAGTAACATATATATTTAGCATATATTTCATGTTATGATGTAGTCTGTCACTACTTTCAGAGCCTAAATATGTGAATATGCACAAAAAAACTTGTAGGAAGGAAAAAACATGTGGGGCTGATTTGTGGATTGAAAAAGAGAGTGCTGTAAAGCCCCCCTTTGTGGTTTAGTGTGGGCTGTCCACATGAGGTTAAAACTTAAGGGACTTAAAGTGTCGCCACTTCTGTGCCCAAAAAATTCCCCAATGGCGTACCCACAGAAAAGCCTGTTTTGACCTTGCGCCAAGGTCTGCAAATTTAATTGATGGGTTTCAGATCTTAAAAATAACTTTGTTTTTGCTAGTGCACAAAGTCTGTGGTAACCGATTGTCTAGACTCTGTTTGTCTCCTCAGAAAAAGTGTGGTGTTTGTCATGCATAGATGAGCTTCATTGCATCTAAGAATCAGGGACAGTTTTTGCCGTGGGCCTTTAAGAAGTGTGTGTATCATGCTGATAGTGTTAATCATGTTATAATGTGATCCACAGCATGGACTGAATATTGAATAATGAAAGCACCTCTTGTACAGAACAAACAGTCCATAGAATTGTCAATAGAACTAATCTTGCTTTCAGGCGGTTGGTATTCCGACCATTCAGCACATGGCCTATTCAGCCTGGGATATTCTATCAAAAGACTGTTGACATACATGTAATATAGTTTTGCTAAAAGCTACTTATACTTCTACTATAGTATACTTTTCACCAGCATAAATTGCCAGAATCTGGTCTTGTAGGAAAAATGGTAATATCCTAGACATGGATATTAATGGGATACAAAGGTTTGCCATGTGTTATACAAAGTTATGCCAAGTATAACCTGAGTCTAAAGGATTAAGACAACAAACCAGAGCAGATTAGGGTTAGGAACGGGGGAAACAGAGGGTGCTGGTCTTCACCAGGACAGGGAATAGATATCTATCTTCGCCAGGACAGGGAACCTAAACAAGCTAGAAAAATAGGAGGGCGAGAAATCAAAGGTCATTGTGAGGGCAGGGAGGTCTGCCATTTGGTTTACAGGTGATGTGTGCTCTGGGGGGTATAAAAGGGAATCCTAGTCTTCAGGAAGAGAGGCTTGTTACTATACATTCCTTGAGTAGGTTTGTGTGGGTAACTTGTCTCCGGCGTCGTGATTAAAGACTGCAGTGATCCACCAAGTTGCCTGCCTAGTATTTTTGACCACAGTCTCTAGGTTTTTTGAAGCATTTTCTTTTCCTTTTATGCTGAAAGAGTAATAATATTTATTTAAGATTTAGCTGGACTGTAGGCATTTCCTTTATCTTTATTGCAGTGAATTCCATTTATGGTCACAAAAAAAACAAGGCCTTTGAATACTGGTACTCATAACAAAGCAAAACTTGTAAAAACAATCTACAATCACAGAAAATGAAAGGACATCTCCATAGCAAAGTACTTTGCTGACATAAACCTTAGATTTAGATTTTCTTCACAAAAAGTGTTCTTTATTTTGTGGTAATAAAAAATGAACCGGAATAGAAGCACTCATGAGATTTTTGAAAAGAAAAGGCAGCTGCTGAGATAATCACATATTACCGGTAAATCAAGGAAACTTGATTTTTGTGTAGGCATGAATATTGAATATTTTAAGATTATATGATGTCCATGACTAATCAGGTAGGGTATTGTGTTTAATGTTTTTGTTTTTGTTGATGTTTTAGTGTCCATGTCTGGGACTTGTGGAAGGGAAGCTGGGTGTAGATCCAGTGTAATACACTACTTTAAAAGCCATTGTACAATGTATTTCAAAGTATAATTTGTAGTGGAAAAATAATGTTGACAAATATCTTTTTTTCGCTAGTTACACTTTACACAGATGTTTAGCATGTTAAACCGTTTGAGTTTGAGATGAAGAGGTATGTTTTTCTAAAACGTACTATGAAGAAATTTGGAAATGAGTACTGGATTGAATGTATTCTCACTTCTCCTATCATGCTATCTTGCTTTTATTATGTGTA
The DNA here is from genome assembly GCA_015244755.2 of Tenualosa ilisha. Lineage (NCBI taxonomy): Eukaryota > Metazoa > Chordata > Actinopteri > Clupeiformes > Clupeidae > Tenualosa > Tenualosa ilisha. The sequence goes on along the minus strand of PYXC01000176.1, from coordinate 4,037,227 downwards.
TTTTATCTTTCTTTTATACGCCACATTTATACATCGGATTTTATATTTTTATTACAGATTCATGTAATATCAAATAGAAATGCTTTGTCATTGCTCATAGTGACTTTATAGATGTGAAAGCCTTCCTCACCAGCTTTCACTGCTCCATGCCCAGGTAATCATTAATGTTGATAAATGGTGATTACATGACTATCTTCTTGTATAGTCAGGGGAAAGCTGCCACCAGTCCTCCCCCTCCCTAAAGACATTCAGTGCACAGAGGCAAAAGGGGAAACGCATGGGCAACATGACTGTGCAACCGGACAGACCAACATGGAGCAAGCAGATCGAGTTCACCCTTGCTGGGATTGGGAATGCTGTGGGCCTGGGCAATGTTTGGAGGTTCCCCTATCTGTGTTACAGAAGTGGAGGAGGTAAGAGCTTCTCTTGATTCAAAAAATTGCTTCCCTCCTGCCTATGACTTTGTTTTACAGGGACTGTTAGCAGGGATTGTTGAAATGAATGAAAGTGAAAGGATTATAGAATGAGAGAGTTCAATAGATATGATACTTTATTTATCCCAGAGAAAATTCAGGCATCCGGTAGCTTGTGTGACATGGCATACACTTACACACATACACAATGTCAAAATGCAAAGAATTGTGTGTTGCTTAGAAGTTCTAGGTACTTTGAAATAAGGAAATGGGAGAAAAAACAGTGGAGGTCAGTAATGCCTGTGTTTTGTAAATGTGTAACTTTTTAAACCAAAACCAGTAGCACTGACTAAGGAGAAATGTCAAATTTGTTTAAAAATGCTGATAATTGATTTATAATTTTATTTATTTGTGGTAACCAGGGAAATGTCTTCTAATTTATCCATTTAGTTGATCTAATCAGATTTCTGTAGCTAATGTGATTCTCTCTGTCTCTTCCTCTCCCTCTTTCTCACTCTCAGGAGCTTTCCTGGTTCCTTACCTCCTCATGCTGGTGGTTCTAGGAATACCATTGCTTTATATGGAGCTTATAGTGGGACAGTACTTTAGGAAGGGACCAGTTCATGTTATGGAGAAAGTCTGTCCCCTGCTTAAAGGTAAACGAAGAATGGGATGTGATTATGAACGCTGCGTTATTTTTGTCAGCCTCAGCTGCATGCATTTTCTTTTTAAGAAATTGAACAAAAGTTTTAATTTCATAGTAGTGTTTACAAAGTAGTTCTTATTCTTGTTGCTGTTTCCCCTCTTTTCAATCTCAAGGAGTTGGCCTGGCTACTGTAGCCATTTCTTTCATCATGTGCACATACTACAATGTCATCATTGCCTGGTCGCTCTACTACCTCTTCAGCTCGTTTCAGAGCCCCCTGCCCTGGCAGAGCTGCAACCAAACCTGGAACGTGGCCAACTGCACTGACCATGCCACCAACAGCTCTTACTCCACCACTGCCAGTCAACAGTTCTTTAAGTAAGTTCTTTTAACATTATACAGTTCTTCTACAAGTACCCTCTTTTGCTCCGGGTCTGGCTGGGATACATGTGGAATTGTGTTAGAACACTAGAACAAGAACGCTTAAATGGTGTGAAAGAAAGTCTTAACTTGCTGGTCTTTGACACAGTGTACTTCACTGGTCTCAGGTTAGGTCAGTTATGCAAGTTATTCATTTGCATTTTTTTTTCAGTAGAAGTTTTGGGCAGTGTCCCAAAGCAATAAAGAAGATTCCCGCTTGACCTTGCACGTGCAGCCACTGTTATGAGACATCATTGCGAAATATGTTGCAAAACAATTAAAGGACACAAGGGAGATCATGTGTTTATTGCCAAAAATTAACCTGTGTGTGAGAGTGCAAGGAGAGATAAGAGTGAAGAGAGAACCTCAGTCGTGGGTTTGTGTATTCACTGATAATTTAGATAGATTAGATTAGACATTTCTGGGTTAAAGCCACACTATGCAGGATCGTCCATTTCTTTGCTGTTTACTGTCATTCCTTTGGTTTGTGCCAGGTTTGCGCTCGCATTTTTCTCTACAGAGCTCCCCCTACAGCTTCGAAGTAGATATTTTACAACACTGCCGTTTCTCTGTTCCTCTGACATCAGTTTTCTCTGTGTCTTTTTCTTTGGCTGCTCCATAATGAATGTTTGAGTTCCTTTCGCGACGTTGTTTTTATAGCTAGCTGGTTCCTATCTGGGAGCGTGTTAGTGTAAAGTGCCATAAAGCAATTCGTTACTATCTCTGCCCAGATAAGGTAGTGGGAGTCAAGCAGTCACCAACTGACCCATAAAGTGTTACAGAACCACTACAGTGTGGTTAACCTGTTAAATAAAGGTAAATTAAGCTAAAATAGTTGCATAGTGCCTCTTTAAATGGTATATAGTCCTTATGACAGGTTATCGTTGCAAACTTTGGACATATATTTTGAGGAAGTTAGATGGACCAATGTAGTATACACAGTATACACAGTCTGTAATGTCTGTGCCTAATTTTGTTTTACCTTGCAATGTCCTATCAAAGCTCTTTGAATAATTCTGCAGAGGACAGTAGGGCTGTTCAGGCCAGCTAATACACATGGAGAATCTATTTTCTCCAGAGGCGTTTTGTGCAAGATGACCACAGACCTGTCAAAAGGCCACCCTTTGGAAACCAAGGGCTCAGCACGGGGAGATGAGATGCGCTGGCCACTGTCAGGCCTCCGGCCATCACGCATATGTTTTGTGTTGTCAGTCATAAAGTACTGGAACGGACGTCGGGACTAGAGGAGGTGGGAACCCTCAGATGGGAACTCTTCCTGCTGTTGCTGCTGGCCTGGATCCTTGTCTACCTTTGCATATTCAAAGGGATCAAGTCTACCGGGAAGGTAACCTCAAGGGTGTTTCACAAGTACTTCATGTGTTATATGAATTTGCAGTTATGTTTTTTTTTGTTGTTTTTTTTTAACATTATGGTTAAATCCCAGTGCCGCCTCTCCTCCTTACCCCCAACCCTATGGCTCAATTTAAATTGCAAGGGTTGCATAAGTGTGGCAACCACAGCTCTGTGTTGTTTCAGTTTCAGCATGCATGTTAACAGGTTAGGGCTTGCACACTACATGTGTGTTAAGTGTAGCTTAAAACAGACCTTGCCGTGCTGTGACCGTTTGGAGAAAGATATAATGCTGTTTTGTTTTTTTATGTTGAGTGGCAAGAGGTTAGAGGTAGTGTCCATAGACTTAAAATGGGGGTAGATGGCTGCTGCTTTGGGCTTAAGACATTTTATATGGGTAGAACAAGGGCGCACCCCATGCTGTGTGAATGAGGCCTAGGCCCTTTACTCTCAAAGACGTTGACTTCTATGAGTCAGCCAATCATAAAAATCGATTCATGCCAGCTATGTCTGTGAAGGCTCAGAGCATAAATGTAGGGGGTTAGCAGAGACACTGGGATTAGGCCTTAGAATGATAAATTAGGTGTGACACTTGTGTTTTCTCTCTACCTCTCTCTGTTTGCTTGTTGTCTTGCAATGTCCAGGTGGTGTACTTCACAGCACTGTTCCCCTATGTTATGCTCCTTGCTCTGCTGATCAACAATGTGCAACTGCCAGGGGCTATAGATGGCATTCAGTTTTTTATTCTTCCTAAGTGGAAAGAGCTGCTGTCTGTTGAGGTAAAAAAAAAAAGCCTGTATTTAAGCATTGCGCTTCCCAAGAATAAGGATAAATCTCGTTAGAATCATTGCACACAAGCTAGTGTTGAGTCGTAATGTTTTATATGTGCATTTATGTTGTCAGGTGTGGATCAATGCTGCGGCACAAATCTTTAATTCCATCGGGATTGGATTTGGTGGCCTTATGACTATGGCAAGCTACAATTCTTTCAACAACAATGTTCTTAAGTAAGTGGATGGAATTTACTCACATCATCACGCTAACAGTTAACGCTGTGTTAACACTTAACCACATAAGTCTTCATGTTCATTGTGTGAAATGAGTATTCCCTCTGTTCACAGAGACACCTTGGCAATCTCCATCATCAACTCCTTGACCAGCATTCTTGCTGGATTTGTCATTTTCTCAGCTTTTGGCTACATGTCACATCTGCAAAGTATCCCTGTTAGTGACCTGGCAGTGGATGGTATGTGTTTTATCACACAGATCTATAGCAGAGGCTAAGGTGTCTGTAATTGGGGCTACATGTAATTAGACTCTACCCTGTTTAAGTTTACTGTTATTCAAGGTGTGAGCTCCTGGACCTTGCACCTAAAACACACAGTGGGGAGGAGAGACAGAGAGAGAGAAAGAAAGAGAGAGAGATAGAGAAAGAGAGAGACGATGAATGTGTTCCATTGTCAAGTAAATGTAAATCATTTTAGATTTTATTTATTAAAAAGTTTTAGATTTTATTTGCAGTCTCTGCCCTATGCCATGTCAGACTCCAGTTTCAGAACAAGAGGGAGATATAGGTTTAGACTTTATAGATAGTTCAATTAGAAAGAAAGAAACTTCATAGATGACTCAGGCTTTTGTGTTTGTGTGTTTTTTGCCACCTAGGGCCAGGGCTTGTGTTTGTTGTGTATCCCCAAGCTTTTGTCACCATGCCTGTGGCTCCTCTCTGGGCTGTCATCTTCTTCTTCATGCTGCTGTGCCTTGGCCTGGACAGCGAGGTGAGTCTCACCTAGGCAACTCTTCGTGGCGTGCCATGTACTTACTGTGATGCTGTGGGAGATCTGAAATGTTGTTGAAAATCCCACCAACAAGCGGGGATTATCTTGTCAAATAACACTCTTGTTTTTTGTCAAAGCTTAGCTAAGAAGATTCCCTAATTTGTCACGCTGCGTTAGAAAATCTGTATCTGTGTGTCCAACAAACTCTGTGACCGAGACGTTTTCAGAACTTTTCCTACTGAGCAAAGTATTCTTTTAACCACTGATGAAATCTATGTATAGTGTATTTAATGTTATTTTTTAAAAAATGCCTCTGTTCAATTCTGTATGTATACACAAAGCAGTTCCTGATACAGTGAGTTTGGAGGATTACTGGACAGTGATTATTGGCAAGGCGACAGCTTCAGCTGCGAACAATGCGACCTAATCACAATTATATTTGGCTGATTACTCCTCTTCTGTCTAATCACTATAGCTGTTCTTCCAACAGTCTGTGTCATTCTATGGGTTGCACCGGGATATCTAAGATGGGGGGACAGCTTTAACTTTGTTTGGAACATGCACTGGTGATCTTTTTAGCAAAGAGATCTTGTATAGATGTCACACACATCACTGTTTTTGAAATTACAGGGGTCATCAGATAGAGGTCATCATTCTACAGAATCAAGAGGAATCATCTTTTAAAAAAATTGTATTCATTATGCTTGTTTTGATTTGTGTTGTGACCCTAGTTTGCAATGGTGGAAGTCATGGTGACCAGTTTAATGGATGGCTACGGTAAACCATTGTTAAAGTATTTACGACTGAAGGAAATACTGGTGTTGGTTGTCTGCAGCACTGCTTTTCTGTTGGGGATACCTCATGTCATGCAGGTAATCGAGATTAGGCCTACAACAGCTAACATAATCAACACCTATTTTTAAGTTTACATTTTTGTTATCTAACTTTTCTGTCTATGCTCAGTCATTGCTTTATTTTAGTATTTACATGCATCATCATTAATTATCCTTGAATAAAACATAATTTTCCTGTTTGGAAATAGTTTGGGATCTACATGTTCCAGCTGATGGATCATTACACGGCCATAGTGTCCATCATATTCCTTGCATTTTTTGAAGTGGTTGCAGTCTGCTGGATATTTGGTGAGTCTACATCTCTTTTTGTCAACTGGAAAAGCATAAGATGCCCATTTAAGCACTGTCACAAAAATTGTGTGAATGTTTTGTTCAAGGGGAGTGAATAGATGGATTAGGATTGAAATGGTTCATAAAATTTTAAAGTGGGCTGCATAAATGACATTTTCTGGCTCGGATATCTTTTAAAGAGCACAAAGTGTTTCTGAAGTTAATATTTCACATTTCTTTTTAACAAAAGGTGTGAGAAGGCTTACTGATTGTCTTATTGAGATGACAGGAAAACCACCCTCCATATTCTTCAAAATATGTTGGTGGATAATATGCCCCATTTTGATTGGAGTAAGTACAAAAGTTAATTCAATTCTGATTTAAGTCTTCTGTACCGTGCAAGTAAAATCACATTTACCGTGCTGATGTCATGCTGCAGGTGATCCTAGTTTTCTCAGTCATCCAATTTAAGCCGGCTCGCTACGAGCATTATGTTTACCCAGCGTGGGCCCAGGGACTAGGCTGGATCATTGCCTTGGCCTCAATCATCTGGATCCCACTGGCAGCTATGCATACTGTTTGGGTCATTCCTGGCTCCATCATGGAGGTACATTTATGGCCGACGATGCATTATAACATTTAATAGTGTCTTTTTAAATGTGTTATCAATAGTATAAGATATGTAAGGAATAGCCCTAAATGAAAGTCATACGAGATAAGGTGATTTATACACTTCAGTGTTTGACTAAATTTGCTGCTGTTGTTTATTTATTTGTTTGTTTGTTTTTTTGTTGTTCAAATAGAAAATAAGCAGATCACTCACTCCCTTTGGTCTGGAAAAGGTTCCAGCCATCATCCACCCTTCAGGAAGTGGAGAGTTTATTCCAGAACTGGTTGTGAAGCTGTAAAGCTCTCGATGTTGTCTTTGCAAAACATCATCAGCCTCCAGACAAACACCTACTCCTTATACTACTTCATAGCTTTTTTTTTTAACTGTTTGTGTGGAGAGTTATATACAAAGAGCCACACTCCTCACCATATATTATGGAAGGAATGCAAAGACATTCCTTAGTGTGATTTGAAGAAATCTTTTTTATATCAGTTCAGGTCACACAATCGCGGTGGCCTGGATGCTATTGCAGCACTGCTCTCGAGGAGAATGTAGATACTGACGCATGTCTGCTATATGTCCTCCTTTTTCCACTTCAGTCAAGGAGCAAAACCGGATGTACAGAAGCTGCAATGCGGCAGACCTCAGTCCTAACTAAGGATGCATTACTGTGTGGCTTGCCCTTTGTGGGCTCGCCAGGGTGTGGGTGATTTAACTTAGATGTGTAATTATGTGAAGATGAAGAAAAAAATATTTTCAAATATAAATATTTTAATTTTTTTGTATAATTTGCGAGAGCCAAAGTGTTCTGTCAAAAGAATCAGCTTGGAGTGGCACAGTCCTGATGTTGGACCTATTGGTAATATTTGAATACCACAGATTTTCAAAAGATTTGTTACAAACTTTATTTATATATTTTTTAGATTTAAATGCATTTGTCCTGTGTGAATATTTGATAGAAAGCAAATGAGTATCGGTGCTTCCAGGGACCCATGAACTTTGAGTGCTTGACTCAATTTAATATTAAATTAAATAATTAATAAATAATTGATAAAGGTAATAAAGATTTTTTACTTCAGAGGAATAGGTATGCTGTTCAAATATCTATTTAGCTGTACTTTTCCTTTTAATCGCAAGTCTCAGTTGTAGAGAAGATAAGTTATTCAAAGTCCAAAGGTGAATGCCTTATTATGAGGTGAGTCTCCTCACTCTTGATACTGTCTGTGTTATCTTTCTGAGAAGTTGCTGAACAACCAGGAAGTAAACAAGGACAGCGAAAAAATTGTCAGAATTTGTCATATCTGAACATGTATAGCATTGCTATGGGTGAAGGGCTACGTACATATCTGTAATCTCTTGTTTTATGCACAACAATCATTAAACATTTTTGTTTTATTTGAATTATTGTTGGCAAGTGCTGGGCAGGCCTTTTATAAATCCCATGTCTACATTATTTGTTAGTATGTCTTTCTTTGCATGTGTATGCATTTATGCAGTTATTAAGTTAATGCAAAGTTGAATTACAGCTCAGGTCCTTTTAAAGCATTATTGTATCATACATTCCTCTGTTTTTAATAGAAATTATTTTAATATTAAAATTGCTTTCTCCACAACTCAGTATGATATGGGGAAAACAATGCAGACCCATTTCAGAAACTTTTTGTATGTTATTTATTTTTTGAGAGACTTTGTGTAAAGTTTATACAGGTAGGTCTCAAAAAAATAGAATATTGCAAAAAGGTTCATTCATTTCAATAATTCAATGTAAAAAGTGGAACTTAAACATAAAGTAAAATATTTGCAATTATTTGTGTTAATTTTGGTGATTGTGGCTTAAAGCCAAAGAAAACCCCAAATTCAGTATCTCAGAAAGAAGAATATCACACGCAACCATTAAAATACGAGGATTTAGAATACAGAAATGTATGCTCCTTGAAAAGTATGTTCATGTTTATGCTCTAAATACTTGGTTGGGCCTTTTTTTGCATGAAATACTGTATGAGTGTGGCGTGGCTTGGAGGCAAGCCGAATGTGGCACTGCTGAGTTGTTACGGAAGCCCAGGTCGCATTAAAAGCTGCTTTCAGAGCATCTGTATCTTGTACCTCTGATCTTCCTCTGGACAATACCACTTTGATTCCCTATAAGTTTCAGGTCAGCCAAGTTTTCTGGCCAGTCAAGCAGTCATTCCATGGTCACGACGAGTGCTCACTCCTGCGGGATGAGTGGAATCAGCATCTCCATAAAGTTTATCAGCAGAAGGAGGCATTAAGTGCTCTATAATTTAGAAGAAAAGGCTTTGCAGAGAGCTGGTCTGATGATCAGTGGTCCAATGTCCTCTTTTCAGATGAGAGAGTTTAATCTGAAATACTTTAGATGAAAGCATTTCATTTGGAAACCAAGGTCCCAGAATCCAGTCTATGTTGCGTTGAGTCCAGTGTGACGTTTTCACCGTTAGTTATGATTTGGGCAACCATGTCATCTGCTGATGTTGGTTCATGGTGTTTTCTAAACTCCAGAGTCATTACAACCATCTGCCAGAAATTTTAGATAACTTAATGCTTCCCTGTAATTACTAACTTTATGGACACTATCAAACGTACCAATAGCTGGTTTCATGACCATGGAATAACTGCTTAACTCACCAGCAAACCTGCTGGACCTGAAACCCATAGAGAATCCATGTGGTATTATCAAGACAAAGATAAGAGACCTGAGATACAACAATGCAGACTAGCTGTTTTTAAAGCAACCTAGGCTTCCAGAACACCTCAGCAATCCCACACCCCAAAATATCCCAATTTTCTAGACCTACCTGTAAAGGCCATAGTATCATAAAAAATTTTGCTATCCTCCTTTCAGTAAAGGTTTTCTTAGGGTTGTACAGTAAGACTGTTTCATCTTCAGGCTTCTGCTGTCTATGATCAGGCACAACAGAATAAGAGCAAATTTCTTTAGACATGAGAACATTTAAAGATATGCTCTTTGTAAAACAGGCTGTGTAATTAACACATGTCAAAGATTAGACAAGGTTACGTGTTCAGTGATAAAATGAGTGATATTTATTAACAGATGATTCATCAACCACTGCACACTGAACAATCTGCCCACTAGGGGGCTCACACATGCTCTTCAAATGTGTTTCTTAGGCCTCCAGGGATCTTGATTTTGCACAGAGAAGTTGATTCCAGAGGTTACCAAACATGCACAGCTATTGTGATTATCCTTTAGATGTTGGTATTCATACCACCTTTCAAACTATTGCCTGTACTGCGATGGAAACAAGTTAAAGTTTTGTTTTCTTCCATTCATCCATCCAATAATTGGCGACAACAAAGAATGACTGGACAATGGACTCGACAATGTTTTAAATACATTTATGGTGTACACACTTCAGAATTCAAATATTTTTTGTTGTTTCAGAAAATGTTGATTTTCTGACAAGAGGAATTGCAAGGTTCTCTCATCATTTCTAAAGAATGGGGTCTTAAATGACTTAAACGTTGATGACCTCCCCTAAGAGTAACATCAGGGTGGTAGACCAACACAGACAGGCATAGAGTAATTTAGTTTCAGTCAAAATGACTCTGACCACTCGCCAACTGAACAACCGACTGTGTGGACATCTTCAGTGCAGTTATAACTGTCTTTTAGTAAAGACTAGATTAGGCTGGTACAGTAGTAGTCACTAATGTGCTTTCCCCTCTCCCTTTTCTTTCAATGAAACATATTATGATAATGTATGACCTAAAACCTATGTAAAAATGGTCATAGAGCTGACCTTACAAAAGAGAACAAGTCTCATTCTTATAACTCATGTGTACTTGACAGAGACAACCACACAGGTTGGAGGCTGCAGATGCTGTAGTCATTTTCCCAAGAGGAAATGACCTTTTCTTCCAGCCATGGAACATGGTATCCCCTTTAAAAAAACGAGAACGTCGTCTTCTTATTTCTGAGAGCGTTGTGTCCCTCCGGCTTTAAACTAGGTTTTGCACATGGTCACCTGCAGGTGGTGCTTGTGAGCTGCTGACACACTGCCAACACTGTCGTCCTCATCTGCTCCGCCAGTTAGGCTACTTTGGCCATATCCTGCTGCTATAGCACCTGTTCCAGCGGCCACATCTGAATATCTCCTATCTAAACAACAATAACAACAACTGAATTAGTCTGAAAACTGATAGAAACAGCAAAACACATCCTGTTAATATTTTATACATTTGAATTTGGATAAAAGCATCCAATATCGGTCCATTTTACTTTCCTTTACTTTATATACTGTGCATCCTATAAAAACAGTCAAGTTTAAAAAAAAAAAATGAAGGAAGGACTGTGTTACCAACGACTTCCTCCCTCATGAGAGCTACTTTGTGTTTACCTGGACATGTGGAGGAGCACTGAGAACATACATGACAGCACTGGCTATGTCCTTGGCTTTCAAACACTGGAAAACAATGTCAATATATGTATTTTAATATCTAGTAAGATACAGGGCTGCGTATTCCAATAGACAAAAGTCCACTCACACACCTTTATACTTTCATACGTAGCAGCAGCCTTCTCTGGGTCAGTGTTGTGGTGCCGGAAGGCAAACTCAGTCTCCACTATGCCCGGAGATATACACTACAAAAACAAACAAACAGACCTTCCACTTTCATTCTCCTTATATAACTATAAACAACTTGCAAAACATACAGGCTCCAAATCCTCCCCACACATCTCAGGACATAGAGTTTTTATTTGGGGTTTATGTCTGGGGCTGAGAGGTGGAAAACAGGGATGGAGATGAGAGGGTGAACGGAGTGGAAGCACTGTTCTGTTTTTCTCACTGTGGCTCTGATGTGGGTCTTGGCCTCCCGTAGCTCCTGCCTAAGTCCCTCTGTCAGGGCAGTCACCGCGTACTTGGTGGCACAGTAGAAGTGCTCGTCCGCACTGGGAAACATCCGGTGGCCGCCCATACTGTTTGGGACAGAGGGCAGAGCAGTGGTTGAGCTGCATCTGATGGCTGGTGCCTCGAGAACACAAAATGCTTAATTTCCATTGTCGGTCTCTACTGTAGATGTTTTCACGTTTGTCTGTTAATGGTTAATATTCTCAAAAAAAGTACCTGTTTATGTTGATAATATGTCCATCATTGATGTGTCTTTCCTGCATCGACTTGAAGGCCTCTCGTGTGCAGATGGACAGGGCTAGTACATTAACCTGGTGAACAATATCAATCACATACTGTACATTTAAGTTGTGAAACACTCATACTTTTAACAAAAATACAAATAGGTGGCATTAAAAAAAAGCTTTAAAATCTTTTCTGAAAATCTTCTGTGATGAGGGCTTCATAGAACCATTGTCACAGGACGGTGGAGCCAAAGCTCCTGTTTTCTGCCCTGTGTGTGTGTGTGTGTGTGTGTGTGTGTGTGTGTGTGTGTGTGTGAGTGTGTGGTGTGTGTGTGTGTACAGAGCATCACCCTAGCTGGCCCCAACTGAAGTTGGTTGGACTGCCGTGAGCGGACTAGTTAATGCGGACCCACCATGCAAGAGGAGGAGCAGAGGCAGGGGTAAAGAACCAGAGTCCAGATTAAGCTGGCTAAAAATAAACACATTCTCATGACTCTCTCTCACTCACTTTCTCTCCCTTCCCCACTGCCATGCTCCCAAAACACTTGCTCCTCTGCTCCCATTCACCTCAGACGCCATGGCAACCAATGGACAGGCGGCTAAAATGTACGCCTTGAGTGGGAAGTGCTTTTCAACAGGGTCTTGAATGGTCAAGGAGCCGAGAGGAGTTGCACCACAGGGGAAGCCGGCAAGATTCTAAAAGCGGAACTCTGGGTGCCATTCTTATACATAATGCGACGGTGTTTACATGTATAGAGGTCATGTTGAGAAGTACACACAAAGTAAAAACCTATATTTTCATAGCCTGAAAATGGGGAAATACTTCCCTCTGTAACACATTACCTGAAAATAAATGACAAATGACTACATATAAACTTTGCATTGACTCGTGTGTATATCATTGGATGCTGCAACATCTACAGTGAATGACATCCACAGAAAGGCATTTGATTTTAAACCCATCATCTGGGTTTTAAAAGCAAATGCCAATATGATGGTTTAGAACGGTGCAGGGGGTACGTGGAGATATTTAATAATAATTTATTTCCAAGATGATAAATAAATATTCTCAGCCATTTCACATTAAGCCTGTCAATAAAATGGTACGTGTGTGCTACAACTAGTTTCCCAGGGGAGACAATAACCTGTGGCACTCCGTGCCAGTTGTGTTATGTTCTACTTTTGGAGAATCATCAACACATATGAGTCTGGGGGTACTCATGGTGTGACAAAAAGGCTCAGGGACAAATAGGTTGGGGAACACTGGTTTAGAAAGCCCTTTTGGGAGTTTCGGCACCATCATAAATCATCTACACTATAAAAACAACCTGTCAACTAGGCAAACTTGAGCCAATAAAATACACCCATCTATAACCTGCCCCTAATCCCAGCCTCACACAAAGGCCAAACCAACCCAGGCCCTACAGTAAACCTGTTTGTATTCTTTGCTGACAATGGTGTCGGCAATGGTGGCTTCCTCTTCAGGGTCATGTGGATGTAATGACAAATGTTTAAATGTAAAACCACAAGGGACCAAGGATAATAGACACACAGTTTACACATTTCACATCACTCACATCTATCATGTTCCTCCAGGCGTCTGTCTTCCCGCAGAGCAGAGGCTCACAGTGGGCTAGTCCGGCATTGTTGATGCACACGTCCACGCCGGCGTGCAGGATCCGGATGGCAGAGAACATGGAGAGGATCTCCTCCTCGTTGGACAGGTCGCACTTATAGGGGAAGAGAGTCCCGCGGTAGCCGGCACTCTGGCACTCGGCAGCCAGCCTCTGAAAACAATGAGCCACACAGACGTGAGGTCAAGTGGGGAAGCAGTGGGCAGGGGGCCTCGGAACAGAGGAGAAGACATGAGTCTGGCCATGTGAGGACACAGGTCCTCTATGCGTCGCCTTAAAGTCAGACACAATCCATTTTTATATAGCGCCATAACCCATGACTACAGCAGTGGAAGCACAAACATAACATACAATGCACTGGTCGTGTGAAGTCTACATAGATCAGTGTTTCCCAAAGGATTATGATGAGACTATGATGTGGGTGAATAGGGTTGGGGTGGGGTGGGGGGGTCTCACGAATGCATGTGCTGCACTTCCATTGCTTGGATTGCAATTTCATGTTCATTGCTTTCACAGCAAAATAGACCTGAATAGGCACTGATAGTGTAGAGGCTTAGTGAAATTACCTTTACTGAACTGACAAAAGTGCCAATTTTACATGAGGCTCCCTTAAGGTCTCCTGAATGATTTTAGCCAAGGAGCCCAACTGAAATCTTGAAAATTCCTATGCAGAGCACAAAAAATTAAATCCATGAAAAACATGGATATATTTTCTTTTAATCCATAAGAGGTTGTTGGTTGTTGTTTAAGGCCACTGAATGAGCTTACATTTATTTTCATTTGTGCTCAGGCCAGTCTTTGACAAGACGAGTGTCAAATAGAGTGTCAAGACACCTGGTACCTAAAAAAACTTTATTAAGTGGAGAACAATATAGCTGGAACTAAAATAAAATAAAATAAATACATTTCTAAATTAAAAAAAAAATTGTTTCTGTGTTAATTACACCAACCATTGGAGCCTTGAAACTTTCTGTAAGTGCTTGCAGTCATCTCTAACATAATTATATGTGTTGAAAATAGCAACTGTGGTCTGCTTGGCTCCCTCATTGCTGCTTAAAGCTATATTTATTTAGCAATACACAGTACAATAGAGAACAAAGTACACACAAACACAACTTTTTTAGACTATGCTGAATATAAATATGAAGTACGGAGAAAAGTGGAACATGTTGCCTGATATATTATCCGCTTTCACGTTGTTTCACTTTGTGCAAAGCGTCTGAAGCCCCTCCATTGGCGAGCGCGTACTTCGAAGGTGGGCAAATACTTTCTGTGAACTTTAAAGTTATTGGACACGGCTTCAACCATTCGCTAGCACTCTCTATTCATGACATCACCTTCAGCCCTCCCACTGAGGTTTTAGCCCTTCTGCTGTTTGTTGATTGGTCATACTACATACTGATTATTCTACTAGGTAAAAGTGAACCGAAGTTTTGGAGAGGTACCTGACAAAGTAGTGAAATGCAGTACTGAGCAGAAATACATGGCGGCGTCTGCCTGGCTAAGAACATGTATCAATGCATGTTAAATCACATTTACAGAGTATGGGAGAGTATGAGCTTTTACAAAATATTATATTATGGCTATTTGATTACATACAATTTGAGCACACTTCTTGGTTGTAGTACAAATTTTGTGAAACTTTTTACATAATCATTTGCATCATACAAATAGCATTGCATTTTGTTGCCGTTATGGACACGACAGTTTGCGTGGAATTGCCCATTATGCTTCATACCATTACTATACTGATGATACCCAGATCGGCCGACCTTTGAAGCAGAAATCCATGCATTAAAAACGCTTTCTAGATTGTCTGGAAGACATTAGAATGACGTGGATGATATGTCAGGGATGGCCTTAAATTTCTCAGATATTTTTTAAATATTTTTGGCCCATATTCAGACTATGGTGGGATGCCATAGTCTAAGTAATGTGTGGAAACACTAATACATGGGGAATGAACTCTATATAGCATTTTGACAGGTATATATGTCAAGAGATTACATGGTGCTGCATATTGGTCTTTGACAAACAAGAAAAAGATCACTGGAAACATGGAGTTCTAACATGCAGGGAACATTGGGCCTCCATAGTGGGAAAAGTGCCTGTTCAACGTAATTTGATGAACCCATAAAGTCTTATTTTGATTTTCTGTCAGTCAGAGATAGGCATGTTGATGATGCTGCACTTCAGTGCTTCCACTCAGCATTTCTAGCAGAAGCATCCAGTCTTTACCCTGTCACCAAACTACTGATCTTCATCAGAGCCCTTACTAGTGTTTTAGGTACAAACACTTGTAAAGACAGCTGACAGAGCACCACAGAAGAAGGCAGAGAGAATATATGGCAACCTGCTCAATAAGATGACTTTTTAGCACTGATGTTTTTTTTGCATACAAATTGTAAACAAATCTTTTCACATTTTCCATCTTATGATTGTAGCACTGTTGAACACAATGAATGCATTTGTGTTACTTTGCCCATTTGCTAATATACAGCCTTCCAGGCATTAAATAGAATTTTTTAGACAAAACACAAATATAACAGCTCAAAGCTAAAACCTCTTGGCTCTATCTCCTTTTAAATTGCTTTAAAAGAAAAAGAAAGAGCCTTTGTGATGCTGTCTGGTGTCGTGTGCTCAGTGCGGTGGGTCACAGCCTCTGATATGTGATTTTAACTGGTGGTGCCCCTCAGGTGGCCATCCCATATCAGCTGAGCTCTTCAACAGTCCCGCTCAGTCTGGCCGTGACCATGGGAACGGGGAGAGGAAAGCATGATAGTCAGAGAAGGGTTCTCAAGGATCACTGACAGGAAATGAGCGTGCACATAAGTGTACCTCGCAAACACACACACAAACTAGCAAACACACACAACGCCGTTTTCTCATTTCACCATCTTCAAACATCTATCCAGTTCTACTTCTCACTGACAATATCACTTGCTCCTGTCAAAAACAGAAGCATCTGCTTTAGTAGAGAGAACATTTGACATTTGATAAAAGGAAAAGGGAGCTGGATATCTCTATGGATATGAATGATAGACACATCATCTGCTCCTCCTTGCCCATCTTTCACCTATCTCTTTGAATTATGGATCAAAGTAGCTTGACTATCGCCACCTAAAATAATATCGCTTTCACATCAGGATGGGTTCCCTGAGGCTAGGAACAAAGGGTACGGATGAACTATGGTAGGACACTTTAGAATATACCAGAAAAGACAACACTGCAGTAACACACCATTAATGGTGTTACAGCAGCCTTCACAATTATTGGCACCCCTGGTAAATTTGGCTAAAAGCCAAATGGGCCTTGACAGTAACATACAGATTTTGATTTAAAAGTAGTTCATAAAAGTCATGATGGCAACCACCCTAGCGAGGGTTCTAGAGCCTTTAGAGTTAAACCCTAAAACATCATAGACCCTTCACCATAACTAGCAGGGGGCTATTTTGAGTATTGTAAATCTTCTAAATGCCCACTAAAAGTTAAGTTAAAGAGTCAAAAAGCTCAATTTTCATCCCATCTCACCATAAAAAGATAATTCTACATGAAGTCCCAATAGCATTTAGTAACACCATTTTTTTTGTTTTTAATCTGCGAGTTGTTTTTTTCCTGGTATGTATTTTGGATGACAAGGAGGCCAATGCAGATTTTTTTAAGACTTTAAGACAAGATGCTCTTCCAACAAAAGTTTCCAACAGTAGAGGTCCAGTCTTTTTTTCCGGAAGTCTCCAACAGTGGTCCTTAGGGGAATTTTTAGCCTTATTCAGCACCCTTCTCACTATGCATGGGGGCAAGATAAACATTGTCTGCAATATCCTGTCAAGTTTGTAATAGTTTGAGTTGACTGGAACATCTTAGTTTTAACTGCAAATGGAGCATTTTCAAGCTGTTTTTATAGCAATTCTCTGACTTGCCAAAGTGAGCACACCTTCTTGAATGCATTTAAAATGTGTATTCTGTTGTCTTTTCTATCCTGAAAAATGGCTAGGGCATTTGACCTTTTGTTTTGCTTACATTTTTATGTTATTGTGAACCATGAAGTAATGGAATACTACTTGACACTTTGGTTAACTAAAGGTCAAATATAGGTTGTTTTTTTCTGTTATGGGCAAATCCATATCAATCATATCAACACCAGATCCATGGTCCTCATTTTTTGTCCATGTCCATACATTTTTTCATGTCTTATTAGAATCAAGCAAAAATTTCATCTTGATTTCTGAGATATGGCTCTTCAAAACATCGATAGACATGGCCAAGAAAAAAATGAAAATTTCAGTTTATCATGAGGACCACTTTTTTATATACTCATCTCCTCTCTTAATGCAAGGACATTTTTTTATATACTCATCTCCTCTCTTAATGCACTGACATTTTTTCCTGCTCACTGGGATAGTACCATGTGCAGATGTCTAAGATCACATTGGAATTACAGTTCATCACGCTGTTGATGTCTTATTCATTGTAATAAACCCAGATTATTTTTTTTCAGTAACTAGAAAAAAAGTCATAAAGTCTCAAGTCATCTTGCATGCAGAGCACTCACATAAGCACACACACAAAATTTTGCAGACGAGTAGTCTGAGGACATGTATGGGCTGAGAAAAAATGAGATGGTTAGTTGTCTTGTTTACGTTATGAACCTTTCAAGTTGTCCTAAAGAGTGTTTTTCTGTAAATAATGCCAATTTCACTGCCTTCTTTGAAGGAGAGGATGAAATGTAGACCAAATTCTTCTTCCTGTGGCAATAGTACGCCACATTTTTTGTTGTTTTCATTGAGAGACTAACATAAATTCTGAAAAGATAAATGTTTTATTCCACTGTATAGCCGTCTTTATCAGGAGTGCCGTCAGTGTGGAAGGCACCATGTCTTAGATACACCCGTGTGGTTCAAATGGCTCTTAACTGCTTGAGCCGACACAGAGGCTGTGTGTTCGACAGTCAAACCTTGCCATGTGGCTGAAGGTCAAAGATGATGATGATGACGTATATGAATTAACTGACACACAATGAAGATAACATGACAGAAGGAGTGCCTTATGGTAGGGACAGAATCTGCTCCACCTAAAACCTATCGGGAAGCTGAAAGTCCAAAGGTTGGTGCAAGAGCATACAATTCAGTGCCTTTCCTCCACCTGATAACAGCTCTGAGACAGTCATTCACTAACAGCCATAAATGCACAGCATGCATGACTATTAAAAAAAATAATGGCCATGTAAGTACAGGAAACACCTTGATCAAAAAGAGATAAAGGACCAGGCTGACCTGCAAGAACATGACCAAGAATGAAATAAACCTTGTTAACCTTGAGTGGCTCTTCTGGCTTAAATAAAATGGGTTACTATAAAGGTTAATTGATGATTGCTTGGCTAAATGTTGTTGCTGTTATTGCTGGATAACCCACATACTGTATGCAAATGCAATTTTAAAGATTTACTCGAGACAAAAGAATTAACTTTTTGTTACTTTTTGTGTTTTTGATGGTGTTACCCCCATAAAACTGCATCACCTTTATCCACCTGTGTACAGTATATCTGTTCGCAATGGATGAGAGTCCTGTTTTGCAGCAAGATTGAAATCGGTACAGTGTTGTGCAAAACACTGCACAAACCGGTATGGCCTGATTTCATTTCACATAGCCCATTGTCCAGACACAGCTTTCCATTGGGTTTACTATAAATAGAGGACACCCAAGCTGTTTAGACATTCACAGTTATTCACTGGTTGTAGTTTGAGAGAGAGAGAGAGGTGGGTGGAGAAATAAGATGTTTGATCACAGTTTTCTGAGAAATGTAAGCCATGATTCCAATATATTGGTTGTGACTAAGGGTGAGAACATCTCCAAAATGCTGTGGGCAAGTGACACACAAGAACCAAACCTCACACCCTTAGACTATGACTGAATCCCATTTCTCACTCTTACTTCTTCCCCTTCACGTATCGCTCATTTTCTATTCTGTTGTCATATATCTACAAATGTTCTGTTCAGGGATGGGAACTAGTAAGGGGTAACAAGTTGTGAGTGGTGAGACTGTGGTGGAAAAGGTGACAATGGTGAGACCATAGGGGCCTCGACATGAAAGGACTCAGGACCGTAGCTCGAGTCTGGCCTGAAGTCATTTCCTGATCCCATCCCCGTCTCTTTCCCTGTCATCTCGTCACTATCCACCGCCCCCCCCCCAACTGACTACACAGCAGACCTATTTGGATCTCCAAAAGGTGAATCTCACCTAGGTGGGGAGATTGCTTTTATGTTGTTACGATTTTACCTCAAATTGAGCTGCTGAAACCAAACAATTCAAAAATGTTGGCCCTGTTTTAGTTTTTGTGTAGGCTGAGATGAGACAGAGATGTTGCAGCTGCTATATCTCTCGTACACACAGGATATACTACACTCCAATCGGTCTTGCCACAGTGAGCAATTCAATCTAGGTCAGCTTCTGTAATGACAGTCTAGCCCACTCTCACGAATCCCCCCCCTCTCTGAATTGCACTGAACTTGATGAACTCAAATGGCTCTGCTTGTTGCTCAGTCTTATAATGCCAGCAGGTTCATCCAATCACGACACTCTTTTCTCATTCTGAGCCACAGGCGTTGTTATTGGCTACCACACTGTTTCTCACAGAGTAGCTGTGGGCAAGGATAGCAAAGTATCATGAAAGAGTCTGTGCTCATATTAGTGAGTCCAGTCTGAGTGATTGCCATCCTATGAGCAACTATGTCAGAAGCAACTGTCATCAAGAAGGGAACAATCTCCAAATCAATAAGCCAGTTTCTTATTTTTGGCACAGTATCACCATGCAGAATAGTTCCCTAATAATATATATTT
The DNA here is from genome assembly GCA_015244755.2 of Tenualosa ilisha. NCBI lineage: Eukaryota > Metazoa > Chordata > Actinopteri > Clupeiformes > Clupeidae > Tenualosa > Tenualosa ilisha. The sequence continues at coordinate 4,017,304 of PYXC01000176.1, read as the reverse complement.
GTAGGTTACTATACTGTTGAATTGTTAAGTTCGAACAAATGTAAAGAATTACATTTAAATATTTAAAAGTGTCAGGCCGCAAGAGAGGTGTTCTATGAGTGACTATAGCAGCTCTCCAGTAAATATGACTAATTATTACAACTGCTGCAAATTGCAGATTTCAGGGAAACATTTATATTTTACTGGGACTTCATGTACATCAACATCATACATACATCAGCACAGTTAAAAACAAAAGAAATTATACATTCAATGCAGGCAAACCCACCTCAAAACACAAGTTGTTTTGGTCTTGATAAAATCTTTAAAATGTTAAAATGGTCAGCATTTAAATATGTGGGTGGTCCAAAAGCAATGATGATGATGAAGATCTCACTCAGAAGATAGTTCAAAGCTTGCATTTATGCTTGAACCATCCTTGATATGAAGGCCAACTTAACCATAAAAAGTCAGTCAAGTGAAGTCAGTCAGTCAAAAGTCAGTCAAAGTCAAGTGTAAAAACACACACACACACACACACACACACACACACACACACACACACACACACACACACACACACACCACACACACACACACACAGACAGACACTGAAGAGGTATGCAAAAGAAAAAGAAGAAGGTAGACTTGCAGTCTCGGTTTCAACAAAGAATTAGCAAGGGTGTAAGTGACTTCATCATGGCAGGGCACCTAAACCAGAGCCAAAAAACAAGGTGGAAACAAACCACATCCAATCGCTGTCAGTGATATTACTGAAGGCCAATTAAGTCCCTTCCACCAAAAAAAAAAAACCAAACAAAACAAACCAGTGCTTGGCAAAGCCTGAATAACTACCTCGGCATCCCTAGATGACCTAAAAGGAATTTAAATAGGATTATCTTGAGTTTTTGAAAGGATCGGAACACATTTCTTCTGAATTGCAATTCACTACACTTAAATACAGTTTTACCAAGAATACTTTCATGTGCGTATTCTGCCACTACACTCCTTACGTCTTCACAGAGTGTGTTGAGATGAAAGAAAAGACTAAAGCAGCAAGGTCGCTTTACTGACCCATAAAATCTCCAAGACAGACCAAATCACAGACCTCACAGACAAGATCTCAACAGTGGCTCATGGGCTGGGGTTAAGAACAGGCGTGCTCTTGAATTAACTGTAACAAACCACTCTCTTTTTATCTCTAATAACAATGGTTTATTGGTCCATTTCCACAAACAACATACACATTTCGGCACCAGGCCATCATCAGCGTGGGATTCCAATACGAGTGACTGCGATGTCCAGAATAATCTAACTTCACACACATTGAGAAAAGCAGTGCTGGGTCAAACCTAGATCAGACGTCAAATCATGTGCTATTTAGTCTCCATAGGTCTGAAGTCAAGCACACAGGTCAGCTCGAAAGCCACTGTTAATGGTCACTTTGCAGGAACTGGTAACTTACTTGATAAGACACAGGATCTGTAAAAAGTTGTTAAAAGTAAACAGTTGGGGAGATTAGGGGTCCTTTCCAGGTCTCGTCTGTGATTCATTGACTTTCTGCTCCAAAAGAATGAGTGGAGGGCTTTGCTTGCTTGGCGTGATTGAGCGCTTTTACATTACTCCTCAAATATAAGTTCAGACAAAAACAGAAGGAAGATTCACTTCCAGAACTACACTACAGGCGGCCGAGAGAACCTTCAATCACCCCTTAATGAGCCGTTTAATCATTGAGGTGACTACAAAGCTGGTAAATTAACCTAAAAGTGTTGCCTAGTGTGCCTTTAAACCCCCTCAGCTGTGCTGGTTACCACACACCTAGCTTGGTTTAATTAGACAAAGCCACAGCAACAAGAAATGAAGTGATTTATTCCTAAACAACAATTCCTCTGCCAAGAAATATTTATCGCCTTCAGCACAAACGCAGCCAATGTAAATTTTGAATGGCGCAGCAATATAGAACAAAATGTGGATTCCAGAGCGCTGCGCAAGGCAGATTACTGACCGAAAAATCATTTGGATGGACATGGTCCCAAAGAAAGACAGTTTGAAAAGTTATGGCCACATGGAAAGTAGGCCATAATAATGGTGTCAAGCGTGATTATTTACTCATGTGTTAATGTAGGCTAATAGAACCCAGCTTATCAGAATGGCATCCGTTCTGGCTCAAGGCGTACTGATCTATCTTGCTCCACTCTAGAATCTTTGGTCTCAACCGTGCTATCTCAAAAAATAGCCTACACATCGGCATTGAACATGATTCAACCAATCATAATCAAGGACCGTAAGTATCCGTTTTATGAAAATAATAAAGACCATTGATATCAAGAGAGGGCATTTACCTCGTGTAACACCTGCTCTGCGCTTGCTGTTCATGTCTGGCCTTCACAACTATTTCGGTTACACTGAAAACAGTTCACAATTATGGTGTGTCATGGCATACAAAAACTCAGGTATCTTTTGTTGATTACAAATCATATATGAAATAGCATCTAAAATAGCATAAAAAGATCTGGGTCTGAGATGAGTCAAACATAGGCCTATTTTGGTGATGGGGTATAGTTGGTTAATTAATTTCACTGCATATTACACTTGCTAAGCTTACTGGGCTAATGTGACTGTGGCTTACAAGATGGAACTTAAGAGCTCCAGTTTAGTCCTGTCCTAAAGCTGTCCTGATGGAACTGCCATTCACACCACACCATTCCAAGAGTAAAGCCATGGTGACCACATGCATCCATCTCATTAGTCCTATTTCAGCTGCAGTCTCTGCGGAGAGTGGGCTATGAAAGCTGCCAAAACACTCGGCCTTTTCTAAAAGTTGTGTTTGTCCATTCAGTCTGATGCTGAGCAGTTGGCAGAGAAGCTTGACTCCACCACCATCTATTGTTTTTGAAATATTTTCAAATGCAAAAAGAGGGAGCAGCTTTAGTAACAATCAGACACGTTATCCAGTGCTGGCTAGGGCACCAGATGGTAATGTCAAGTACAGTTTGTCAGTAGCGAAATGGATATATGATGTTTATGATAAATGATAAATGATGGGCACTAGTCCACTACTGTCACTGACTTTGGCTCATGGCTCTGTTTATAGGATCCATACCAGCAGCGATGTTCATCCAGTGCACATAAAATGTAAAACTGCAAACTTAATATTGCTGACTGCTCTAACCACTTTTCTGGGAAGAGAGTCAAGGATGTGACATTGAAGTCAATTATTAACAGGAGACCTAATTAACAGGACACCAGTATTAAAAAGAGAGTTTAAACGACCAAAGACAAACTGAACATTTTGTGTAGTGCGCACTGACACATACTGGCATCATGCTTATAATCATTTTTGCATATAGCGAGGTCATTTCACATAGTTAGTTCAGACATCCCCACAAAAATACAAATCAACAGTCAAATTACATGTGATTTTATGAGAACAAAGATTCCTATAACTATCACTTGAGGAAAGTATCGCCACATTAAGCCTTTGTTCAATTATGGCTATGCCAATAAAAGGTGCAACATAGCGAGTAGCAACCACATTGGGACATTTAAGTTTTTCTACATGGGAATGCCAAGCACAAATGTAACAGCAGACAGAGAAGCAAGCTTCTGCACGTAGCAGAGGCCACATAGCCCTGAAACTAATTGGTCAAGCAGTGCAGTAGTGTGTGTTTCTCCTCTAGTCTAGCTTCTTTCCTCTACTATTGAGAAGCCCCTCAGTGTATTGGTCAAATTGTACCACCTGTCCACACATAGGCCTATACTGAAGATTTGTGAGCCGAGAAAAGGCTACATACCTTTATAATCCGGTAAAACCGCATAAACTATATTATTAAAAGCATACGCTCTAGCTGTGATTTAACATGGATGGAGACATGTCCCAACTTCCCCGATACCATGGACAATGCGTAGTTTTATGCTGTATTTCAATGCCATTCTCGATTATGAAGTACAGTGCAAATTGGATTGCTCCTGCTTTGTGTGGCTGGTGTTTGTAGGCCTGAGAAAAAGTTTACCTTTCCATGATATGATCAAGAGCAAAAACGATTGGAAACAAACTAATCTAATGCTCGTATGCCATCCGGTCAGAAAACAACCATAAATTGTTAGGTTATTACATATGATTGATGATTTACTACGGGTGGTGGCGAGGATCCTTAGCATTTCGACTGCCTCTGGTGGTCTGGATTGATGACTGACGCAAAGCAGCTCGATCAAATTTAAAGTGTCAGAACTGACCATAGAAGCAACAAGCATCCGTCACTTCAGCGGACACTCCCTGAAACCAAGCCAAATATGAAATAGATCGTTGGCAAAGTATGCCGTGTATATAGGCATTTACAGTGTATCAGTTAGACGTTACATATCGATTTCAATACTCACCTCAACTTTATCCACACTTCTGGCACATCCTACTACTTTCATGCCGTGCTGAACGAGCGTCCGTGCAACAGCCGCTCCAATCCCAACCGAGGCGCCTGTTACAAGAGCAACTCTTCCATCCCAGCGTTCCATTATTTCTGGTTCAGATACAGATTTATGAAAATATGAGGTAGGCTATTTCATACAAACACTGGACAGTGCCAAGTTGACCACTTCCGCGCGATTTCGTATCGTCAGGGGTTCAATTAGCTTAAAATCAATATTGACCAATCATTTCAGTTAGTTTCAGGGCGGGCGGTTGCACTGTCCAACCCTCGTGGAGTCAAAGAAGCGTCCAGGAAGGGCCTAGGACAGGATTTTAGATCACGTCCAATCCCTGCGTTCGGGATTAAAATATTAAATAGCATGTCAAATGGGGATACCTTTGCCGTGCCTTTCCACTGCAATGTTCGCAAAGGTGGTTGGTTAACATTAGCATATTTAAATTCATTTTGATTCAATAATGCGTTAAATCTAACAGTAATGTCAGGTTAAATAATTATCATATAGTTAGGTAGGCTACTGGCCGAGACATCACCATGGTCATAAATATTTGCCTATTGGGGAAATCTGAGTCACAGGTTATCACTGAATCATATCCTCCGTCCCATACTGTTACCATATTATTGTTACTATATTATTAATTATATATGTATTTATTATGACAATACAATTTTTAGTCGGTGACATTTTAAAAGGACTGAACTGAGACTAATTCAACTTCATATTAAATGTGTCACACCTGTCTGTGGGGATCGTGTCGCTCGTTCAAATGAAGTTACACACACTGCAGCAGTCCTAAATTAATAGCCTAATCTTTGACATTTTACGATTAAGCCAAAATTCTGTGGTTTAAAAGGGCAGTAATCTACAAGGCGGATTATGTGGCTATGTGAATTAACTAGCTGTCCAATTATTTGGAATTATTTTCCTTATACATGAATTGATACATTATTATTGCCAACTGCAAATGTTCCTTTAAAAACTCAACAGGTCCTTAGCTACTGTATGTAGAGACCTTCATAATCATTTTTGATATCGAAATATTTTTTAATAGAGCCTTAATTATGAAACACCAGCAACTACAACTCTGTTCTATCCAGTTAAACAGCTCCACCTAGTGGACAAGGTACACACCAACAAGACCGTAGAGCAAGCTTTTGCAGTTTCAAAAAAGATGATCACAACACACTGGTGTTCACAAACTCTACCAAAAAATAATTTTGCCTAAACAATTGTCCATGAAGCCCCTGCAAGTAAAAAAAAGTCTTGTTTTATTGCCATTATACAAAGCAGATCCAGCACAAATTTGTTGAACTGGCTCTGCTTTGTATGACAGACTAAACTGATATCCTACATATACTAACATTTCTAAGCAGTGTTGGATAACTTCAGGTTTATATTTAAAATGCTTTTCTCCAAAGACGCATACATTAGATTTCAACAAAATACCCAACAAAACACACCAGGTAGGTAACACACCCCTTCTCTAAAAAAATCTGTTTTGTCATTGTTTGTTACTCCTTTGTTGTACTCAGATCACTCAGAGCAAGTGGATCACAATGAAATGAACATGGAAAAGCATAACAGGTGAGGCATTCATTTGAAAGAAGCATGTGCTTTTAAATAACCTTCCGGTAACCAAACAACCTATGACTAAAAACAGGCTGTGCTGAAAAAAACAGACAAACAACAAAAAAATTCAATAAATAAAAATGGTATTTGCGTATTAATAAATATCTTTATTATGTAAATTTTGCACATTGCGCTCATCATTACATCCAAATGTACAGCATAACACCCATGTAGTACAAATGGATGTTTGTTTTTTTCTCTGTAAAGTCTTTATATTCAGATATTTTCTGTACACATTTACTGGTAAATCCTTTTGCCACCAAAATGTCACAGGCAGTGAGACGAAATAAAGAAACAAATTAAAAAAAAAAAAAAAAGAAATATAAAGTCTATCTGCATCTAAAACTTACAGTTACAGCTTTATAAGCTTCATTTCACTCTCTGCCAGCAGGCCTACTGAACTTAAAGAAAATGGGTTTGGTCAGGTGTGAACAAGATGAAAAGATGGTGAAAGATGAAAAATGGGACATAACAAAAACAACAAAAAAACAACCAAAAAAAAAAGTTGTGGAAAAAGATTCTGGACAATGAGATTAACATTCACTCTTTACTGTTGTGGAGGAAAATTCATAACTGAACAAGAAACGAGTGTCTAAAACTTCAGTCTTTGTCTTTAATTTCAATTCATATTTTTTCTCTTGTTTAAAGGCATTGCAGCAGTAGTAATAGTGAATCTTCAATTCATAAAAAGATAAATTCTCTAGGTGTGTGTTTCTAGTTCACGCTGGTGGTAGGAAACCATTCTGCACTGCATACAGACTTACTCTGCTCGTTTGAGCGGCAGTATTTAGTGAATCGATCCTTCAAGTGCTGTCTGTACTGGTTCCTGTTGCTGATGAAAGACTTGTTGTTTTCTACAAACGACTGGATTTCGTCCTGTGTGAGACAGTTCTCTTCATCTGAGGTCACTTCAGATTCATCCTGTTTTCACAAAGAATGAGAAGACAGACCCATTGGTGTAAGAGTACTAGTACTAAAGCCTAAAGTACTCCACACAACAAAATCCTTAAAGGTGTCCTGCCAAACATCTATATGGTATTTCGTTCTCTGAGGTCTCCAAAGATGGTTTGTAACTTCAGTTGGGCTGAAAACAGTCCAAGAAGACCTTAACAGGGCTTTATGCAACCTATTTAAATAGCCCTAGTGCCTTGTTTTTACACCCACGATAATGAGCTGTGCTCTGATTCGCTACTGTATGTCAGCGTTGCAAGGCGCGTTGAGTGAATACTTACATTAGTTTGCTAATGTCAGAATTGCAAGGGAAGAAAAAATAAGGAATATTACATTTCAGAGAAAGCAGAGGAAGACAAAGCCTGTGATACGCACATCCACCAATTGCTTGGAGAATGTAAACACATACTTCACAACAGTCAGCTCGTATTGTGTAGGGTTTCACACTACACACAACCAGATTCATTTACATTACATTTATTATTATTTAGCAGACGCTTTTATCCAAAGCGACTTACATTTTTTGTCAACTACCAATTGTTCAGGGCCAGTCTCCTCTAGAGCAACTTAGGGTTAAGTGCCTTGATCAGTGCCTTGCACAGTGGCTTTTCAGGTTACTTGCACACTAGCCAGGTTCCTTAACCACTACACTACCACTGCTTTGTTAACGCAAGATTACCGTTACAACCGAAGGTTAACACTTACAAAGCCTGTTGAATTTGCCAATTCGTCCTTTTTGAAATGCCCTGGACACAGAAATAATACTGGACTTCCACATTTCACTGCAGCCCTTTGTCCCTCGCCTCCTGTTATTCAGCATAAACCTAAAACTATCTTATGTTATCTTTATTTCAGGGATATTCAGTGATCTAGCATAGTTAGGATGCCGTGGGGCAGGCACTAATCAAAAAAGAGCATGGATTGGGTAATAATTCAACGCTATCTGCCAATGGCTGAGGGTTTGGGCAAAGATACGTAAAAATTGACCGACTTTCCGAATTGGCCCGATTTCCCCATTTATTTCTCTTCACTGGCTACTGCAGACCGTAAACAGTATTACATTTTCACTCGTACCATATAACTCACTCATATAGACCTATCATATTTCAAAAACATGGTAAAAATATTTGTGTGTGGCAGGCCAACTTTAAGTATAACCAGGATATTATTCATAAATGAACACCTCATAATCCATTTGTTACCCGTCTTCAATGTAGAAAGCAACTGTAAGTTTCGCTCAACAGAACAAGCAAGTAATATTTTATTAGATAAAAGTAATATTTTACAAGATGCTAATTCTATCTCGGATGGATCTCATCCACAAATTAAGTAATTATAATCTGCCTTGCGTTTAGAAGAAAGACACAGGGATTTGTAACAATTTGGTTATGACATGAGCAGTCGCCTGCAAACTCACCAGAAGTTCCATGAGGCTCTTGGCGCCACACTCCCCTGGGGTGCACTCCGGCGGGAGGCCGGAGAACAGGGCCGCATTCTTCCGGTGCTCCGCCCACGGCAGTTCAAGTGCAATGCTAGCAAACGAATCGCAACACAGGTGTGCACAGGCCTCCTTCGCTCGGCACGAGTGTGAGGGTGTTATGCTGTGGGCAACTCCAGGAGCCACTCTCCTGTTGATGTCTGCCATGCAACCCTCTGGCTTGGACCCCTGCAATCACCAAAGAGTAAACACTCATCATTACGCACACTGATACACTCAGCCTGACTATACAAGACATACATGGTGTTTATATGAGTATAGGCAACATGACCTATGCAATTAAGTTCCAGAATATTCTCTTTTTGAAAGGTAGGCCAGAAATAACAGAAATAAAGCTCAACAATGGTGAAAAAAAAAAGGTACAGGAATTTAAAATAAAATGTGTCTCTCGGTTAAGTTGCACCTGATCGCTCCCAAACATTCCAAGCTTATTCTTTCTCTTCTTCTTTTTATTCTTCCCCTTGAGGTTGTCTTCGGAGTTGGCCCAGCATTCCACACAGCTGTCCACGCAGTCCTCCTCCTTGTCCTCCGAGCACTGATGACTACACGAGTAATCACCTGCAGATGTGCAGACAATCACATCCAGTCATGCAAGAGCAGAAGCTTCAGGATGTCACATACACGTTGTGATAATTACAACCTCTAACAGACCATTGGGACGTAGGAAGAAAATACTTAATTCCACTTAACTCTAATGAATCACTCGTTTTAAAAATCACCATTTTAACATATCATGCATCATGTGGAAGTTGACTCTAAATCTCCAACTAGTGAGCCACTTCAAGTCCAAGTGACGCATCAGGAATAAACCCACTAGAGGCCAAAACTAGAGGTGCTGTGGTGATTGTGTGACTGACCCGTTTCATCATGGTTGCAGATGCCCTCAGTGCACGCTACGTCTGAGCCTTCCCTGGAGCTGGTCTCGCTGCCCTCCATACTGGATGAGTAGCCACAGTCGCTGCCCGCGCTGCGGGGTGATAGACCTTTGGAAAGACCACAAGGTGGTCAAGAAGACTGGCATTTAGCAGACACTTTTGGGCAGAAAGCAAGACAAAAATGGTCTTGAAACATTCATGAATGGCCATGAAAACATGACATAATGTACACTGATACAACAGTTATCATAAAGATGACCACATGTTGCATTCAAACACAAAATCTTAAAAAAATAAATTATTATATGCAGCAAAAAGGCCAGCACAAAATCTTTTAAGTATGTAAACGGAAGAAAATAAAAAAAAAATAAAATAAAATAAAATATATATATATATATATATATATATACGCTTATATACACTTATGCACACCACATGCAGATCGCTTTACCTTTCTTGACTTTGGGAGAGCCCAGAATGGACGGAGCGGGGCAACTGCAGGAGGAGCCCTCAGTGGGGACCAAGACCTCCCCACAGCTCCCAGACTCCTCTCCACTTCTGCAGTCCTTGCAAACGCCATCCACCGACTCCGTAGAGCCCTGTGCAAGAGCAATGATGAGAGACATGAGAAACTGGGACCCAAGAATGAAGGCAAATGGGCCAATGGGCTAACAAGAGACTCTCACTCCCTAATCTCACAGCTGGACCTGACCAGTAAGGTCATATTGTCTTTCTTCAGCAGAATAATGATGAGCTTTAGTTTAATCCTAACAAAAGATCAGGGGAAGGACAGCACTTGGTGGTTTGAGGCCTTTAAAGTCTGGTGAAGTTAAATGTTCAGTCGACAAAAGGTGGGCAAAAATATGTGTTAAACAGCCAATCAAACTACATGCTCCCTTCAAAGGTCCTTAAATAACAAACTGATGGGCAAGACGAACCCACTTGTTTTGAGTGACCATATTCTGTGCATAAACATGTGTTCTTATGACCTAAACAGAGAATGGGAAGACAGAGGGACACGAATCTAGTTAGAATAAAACAAACAAACAAACCAAACAAACAAACCAGCTTCCTCAAGTTGTGAAACAGCTTCCTCAAACTGCACTTGAAAGTATCACAACATTATTATTAACATTAGTTCGAAACCACCATCTGTACACAAGAGGAAGTGATATTATGCTACATATCACAACACTAGTTTTGCTGATTTGGTCACAGGAATGAGGCCAAGGCAGATAATCACTGTAAGGCTCTTGAACATGAAGTTCATCTGCACAATGGATATAGACAATTTCAAGAGTTTGATCATTAGTGTCAGCGCCATTCCCACGGGGTTTCGGTTTTCAACATTCCATATAGCTGTTTGATGGGATATAAATGTGGCGGAAATAGTTTGGGAATGAAACGCAAAGTTCTGGCACTTTGGTTTTTTTTACTGAAACGGTCTATATTAATTGGTAGGTCATTTGGTACCAAGCAACACAAACTAAATACAGATTTCAATACAAGTCATCACATGCCATACATCCGAAGTAAACATTATGCAAACAGAATGCCTTCTACATTGAAGCTGATTGAACAGAGCAAACTGATTATTATACATAAAACAAACCCGTTAGAGAAGCAATACATGAAGCTCAATGAAACATGCTCAGCAAACTGGAACTGGCTATTGGTGCTAGACACCACAATAACCAACTGAAAAAAGTAAGATTCTTTTGAGCAAGCTCCTTTTGCCTTTGAATCAGTATAGCATTTTGCTCCAGTCATTGCTAGTTTTGAAACAAGCAACATTAAGCTTGATGTCAGTCACAAAAAGAATATGATGGCTGAAGATACTGAAACCACTAGCCAATGGCCTCTACCAGTAGTACCATTCAAATAAATGTCCAAAATAATAAACTGCAAATATTGCCATGTCAATCAGAACCTGTACCTTATCATGGCTCTTGTCTTTGCAGTCCGTGTCTGGCTCTGTGATATCAAAGCCACACTTATTTTTACGCCGGTTTTTGCGTTTCTGACGTTTCTTCTCCTGTTTCAGCTCGCGAGCTCTCTCCTCCTCTGAAAGCTCCTCACACAGCTGCTCCAAGCGGCTGATACCTTGTACCTTCTCCACAGCCATCTGACAGGGCAAACACACAAAGTCAAAAGATGGCATTTCTTATCATTAACATTCTTAAGCATATTTAGCTACACTCCTACTACAACACTGAAGATCACACATAGCTTTCTACATGACGGTAAAGGTGTTACAATCTGTCATTTCAAATGACTGCCTGCAATTTAGACAGAATTTTATGCAGGCCATTCAACTTTTAAAGAAGGAAAATGTATACATTTGCATTATTGTGTTGGGAAAAGGCCTACTTCCAAGCAGCACCATAACACCTAGTTATGAATTATAAACTTACTCTAAAAATAGCCACGCAATACGACAGCAGGGTCATGGCCTTGAGGCCTGTATCACAGTACCTCAAAACTTTTGCGCAGTGCATCGATGCCCAGATAGAACAACAGCTGCCAAGTCTGCTCCTCCGCTCTCAGTTTCTGCCAGATTCGATGCAGCCTCTCATAGAGATGTATGCCCAGACAAGTCAGAACCTCTTCTTGTGCAATATCTATGGTTTTGGCATGTCTTTCCCTGCGTCTAAGTAAACAGTAAGAATATTACACACATCACCTTCAACACAAACAAACAAACAAAGAAACCCCCACACAAACACACCCACTCAAAATGCCCAGTATTTAGAAATTACTACCAAATCCAATCAGAAGATGCATTTTACAAAATATGACAACATAAATAAATAATAAACTTCCATGGTAAATATAAAATAAGTACAAATGGCAAATGACCACACATCATGCACTTCTATAAGTATACAGCATTTAAAATAAAAAATAAATAAATAAAATAAAGTTATCCTTACTCATATCCACCAGCAAACTCTGGCTCGGCCCTACCCAGGAGGTGTGCAATGAAGTCTGTTTCACAGCACACGTGGATGTGGTGTTCATGGGGGCAACAGCGGAGGCCCTCGTACAGGGCAGCACAGTAGCCCTTCTCCTTACTGCAGTCCAGCTCACCCACCAGAATGTTGTAAGCTCTCAGCACCTTGTTTTTGCAGTCAGTGCAAAACCTGATGGTGAGAAAAGTAACAAGAGAGGCAGTCTCAGTCTGCTGTTAGTGTATGGAATTTTTCAAACATAAGAGGAGCAACCAAAACTAAGCAAGATTCAAGAAAGGGGGGGAAGAAAAAACAAACACACACACAAAAAAAAACGCAATCTACAATCTGAGCAAAAATGCCCCCGAAAACCAAGGACAAAACTGGGCATGGTATCAGTGTGTTCTTATACCTGTGTTTACGTAAATATGTCTCTAGGGTCTCCAGGAGACAAGCACTGTCTATAAGAACCACCTCATCTCGGCACTCCTGAGACATGAGTTCCCATACGTCCATCCAGCTACCACTGCAAGAGAGGAAACAAAAGCAAATGAGTGCCTCAGTACGGGCAGCTTTACAACAAACAGAATACAAAAGTGCTCATCCTTGGACAGGAACATTTGCTTGACAAATGAAAACACAAATGTATTACTTATTTGAATGTTATTCTTGTGATAAACATCATGAACAAAATAACAGAGAAGCACCTATTCTTACTTGGCAATTGCAAGAGCAAATGTCTTGCTGCCTACCTGCTTGGAGACTGAAATGGTCCAAAATGAAACTGGATGCTACATCTGACCTCCTTGGATGAATCTCCACTGTCTTTAGCTACAACTACACCTCTCTCTGCGCTCTCTTCTCTACAGTTTCATACAGACAGACATCAACAAAGAGCAAATTTGCTTCCAACTTGGTCTTTAAAATAATAGCCCAATCTCAATGTCCTCCCTGAGACCTAAGCCCTGAATGCTCATGGACTTAACGAGAGTTGTGAGTGCTCACCTTGGTATTTGCATAACAGAGACAACACCTGGGACAAAATTGTTCAACACCACAAAAGTCAAGTTGCAAACATGTTTCTATTTGTGTGCTATGGTTCAGATGCTTTTTTAAAATGTTTTCATGCTTTCCTGCGTATCATGTCACAACGCTGTGAGCTGGGGGTAATTCCCTTTAGTAAAATCAGCACGTGATACCAACTTTAGTGAAGGGCACAGAGAGGATGCAACTTAGCCCTCACGCACTTCAAATTGTGACAGCTAAACCCCTCACACACTTATCATTAGTATCCATTTAAGTCTGAAAGCCTATAAGGGTGGACACTGAGATTAAGGCAGTGAAAAATTTGGATAAAAAGTGAAAATGCATTCCTGTTCCACACACAAAGTCCATGTTTATAGTATTCACAGATTGAAAACAGTGACAATGGTTCTATACCATGATAGTGAGGACAAGACATCATACTCACCCTAAAGGCTTCGGTTTGTGTGTATCTAAGGAGTGCAGCTGGCAGCGCTTGTTTTTCTTACTTTTGGGGATGGCATCAATCATGTCATTAAGTTTTGACCTGTGAAGACAAATGTTTACCAATAATTAAACTGAAATTCTGCCAAAAACAAGGCCAAGCTATGATGCATGAATTACATTTGCACCTACCCATGGACATAGAAGAGTGTGTAAAGCTTCTTTGCATCTGCCACGCAGGCCTTAGTGACAGATAGTATGCCTGTGGGTCGCACAGTCAGTGGCTCAAGGGCCGGATTCCCTGACTCCACTAACTGTGAGAAGAGACGCTCCACACTGCGCCGACACCCCACGCACGGGACCAGTTGTGACAGGGCGCTAAACACCTCCCGTGAGGTCACCATCATAGAAATGCTCAAGTCTTGCTGCTTTAGCATAGAATGGTACTAGATAGACATACAGATAGATAGATAGATGGATAACTTTAATCATTCCAAAAGGTAAATTACAATGCCATAGCAGTCAGACATATACCACCTGGAATGGTCTACTTTGCCACAGACAGTAGTAACACTGCAGTTAGAAGCATCATCAAGTATTCACAACAAATAATGACCGAACAGCAAACATACCACATAACAGAAACGGCCAACCGTTCTATAATCCAACAAATCACTCACCTGAACAAACTGTTTTAACTGTGAAGAGTTAATCTGATGACTGTCAAGGTCCATCACACTGTCTGAAAATTCCATCACCATCTGACAAACAAGAGGAGCTTAGTGGTCACAATATATCACACTTAGAAACTGACAAACACTGTGCATCATTCATTGCTTCTACAGCTGACAACGAGTCATATCTAACAGCAAGGCTAGCATGCATCTTTAGCCAAATAGGCCTTGCAAAGCTAATGACTAGCTGACCAGTTCCATTTGACCCGTTTCCTGGTCATGGCACAAATTGTCCATGGGGCAACAAACCACAATTTACAAATACAACAATACACGACAGGGTCCTTGAAATACATAAAATCAACTTACTGTTAATGTGTCATTAATGAAGAGTGGAATTTGACGTGCAAGGAACTGATAGTCCTCCTCTCCTTCCCTACAGACGGCAACAAGACGCGCCATGTCTTCTCCCAGCTCAGGTCGTAGTTGTGGTCAGGTTGTGGTGTCTGTAAACGGTACAGTTGATGGCAATTATTCCTTTGAATACACTAGCCGCTTCAACAGCGCGGGTGTTTCAAATAACTATACACCAATCTAGCTGTGGCATAAATAAATACACTTCGTGGTTGAATCATTGACCTATTAGAAACATTGTTAGCAAGAGAGTCAACGTAACTTAGCGAGCTAACTAAGTAGCTACTACTGCCGGCTAAGGTAGCAACAGCGGTGAGCAACTATACTTCAGCTAGTTGCTTATCCTATCAAATCAAACATTAACTGTTAGGGAACATCTCTGAACGAGTTAAGTTTTATATAATAAGTGCAACCTTGTGCCACGTTATTCAACTGCTTCAACTATCTTTCTAGAAAACTCGGATAATGATAAGTTTAGCTAACACACAAACGTAGCGTCGCGTTACCTTGATAGGCGACATCTGCATCTTAAGATGCTAACTACTTGTTTATGCATCTGCATAACGTTTTTAACCTCATAAATTAGCTATACCAACAAATCTGTTAGGATAGCAAGCCAAATAATGCAATGCCAACTTCAGAGATATCGGATATATTCCAAGGAGCTGCCCACAAACTGCTAACTGCTTTCCATCCTGCAATCTAGGTCAAAGAGACGTTTTGAACTCTGTCGCAACCCATCTACAGATATCTGTGTACTTTAATGAACAGAGGTCTTAAAACACTCGTATCAAAATCAACTAAACGTACACCACTATTTGATATCAGAACGATAACGTTATTAACCACTGAACCTAAAATTCGTTAGCTTCACGGTTATCGTTAGCAAATTCAAAGTTAACAGTCAGCTACTCTGACAGTCAACAGCTAGTTGATTATCCTAGCTATGCTGGCTTATGTTTAAGACTTTATCGTGTGCTATATAACCCTGTCAATGAATTAACTCACATTGAATCTGATATATTACCCGAGCTACCAAGGAAACATTAATAGCAATAGGCTAGCAAATTTCTGATATTGATGCAAAATTAGCTCACATTAAATAACAAAATTAGCTAATCTGGGCAGCCAATAGTTCGCGATGATCAGCCGTTGACAAGCTAAGTATAACAGTCAGTTATCGCTAAGTAGCATGACGGCTAATGTTATCAAAGTTTGGCATTAGCAATTCGGTCAGCTAGCTATCAGACAGAAAGAAGTTTGCTAAGCAGCGATAAGTAACCTTAGCTAGGGTAACATTGGCTAGCGCTATCGGTAAGATACCACTTGCTAGGATAACTAATGTTAGCCGTCAGGACGTTCAGTGATGACAGAAACTGTTGTCATATAAGTATATTACAACTTTCTTGAACATACAAAGTTTAAGTACTTAACTAGCTCCATACATACTTCTTGTGACTATTTACTTTGTGGTACTTGTACCACCAGCTACCTCCAAAGCCAGAACTTGAGAGAATGTTCGAACTAAATTGAAGCGTCAAATCATCTGACAACTCTTCGTGTTTCTTCGCTAACGTTAACGTTAGCCTTAACGTTGCAACAACGGGGCGCTGGCAAATCCATTGCAAGTAATTCGTAGTAAGGACGCATTAGTTTTACAAATGAATATACATCAAACACTACTGAAATAGCCAACATTTTAGTATAACTAATAAAAGTTGCTGTCACACTCACCTGCTTTCGAAAGTTGCTTTTTTGTATAAAAACAAACAAGTGCGACAGAGGCGTATGTGGCGGTGGAATTCTCTCCTAACCTTTGACCCAAGACGTGGAGCAGGGAGCCGTAAAGCGCCCGCCCATGTTTAACACGCCACACTTAATAGAAGAGAATTTTGTGAATATAATTAAAACGATTGATCATAATCTATAACAACATATCTATATATTACAAAAAGTGCATTATATAAGCAAATCCTTTAAAATAAGGGCTTCTTTCATCTTATCCCGGTTCCTTTCCCCGATGATTCATAATAAATAGGCCAATACATTTGGTAAAAGAACAAGAAGGTGATCACTGCGTTTTGGTATAAACATAATTTTTTTTTTCATTTCAAAATAAACTTTTAAAATTAACAATGCCACAAACAGTCTGTGTAATACTTCTTCTTTATTGGCCAGGTGGGGGCGATAACGTGCCACAACGTAAAAAGGTACAACATCAGGCCACAAGCGGTGCCTCAAGGTGCTGAAGTAACTCATAATGCGCAACGGTTATCTTTTCGACATTACCCTACAAAAAGTAGCACCCAATTCACATGCAGGACAGTTTCTGTCTTGTCACAATAATCTTCTCTGCATTCTTCTCTCTGAAATTGAATGCACACCTGTATTCTGAGTTCAGTGGTCCTTATTGCGTTTGCTGTGCAAAATCACAACACTTCAATTGTTCAACGTCACTGGTTGTTCAGGCAGTAGTAAATATATATACACAATCAGCTGTCAATTTTTAATCCATGCTATCAGGCCTGTTATATACAGTTGACCCTTGAGGAGTAAGGGCCTACCAAAACTTTAATGTTATCCCTTTGCAGTGTAATAAGAAAATGAGTGCACTATTAATTAACATGTACATAAGCAAAACAGACACAGAAAACAAATCATGACTACTCACAGTATCTACAGTTACATTTGTAAGTCCAGTCATAAGATTTGCAAGCATGAAAAATAAGAGTTGATTTCGGTTCACAGATTGAATAAGGCATAAACCCTCCATTTCTGTTCTCAGATTTGCTTTCTTCATTTCATCTTGATGCAGGTTCCATGAGGTTGGAATGACATAACAATTTGTCAGTGATTTTGCAAATAGCAAAATGACATCGACAGCACTTAAACAAGTTAAGAAAAACAAACATTCAGCAATAACCCACACACAATAAGGTAGGTTGGCCATCCGACGTGAAACAGGTTCTATGTGTGTCTGAGATAAGTATAAGATCACATACAAGAGACAACTTGAAAATAATAGCTTCTGAATAACTTTCAACCATTCTTTGATCAGTAGTCTTGTTTCCATTATGTACAGTCCGACTTGCACTCCTGCCATGTAAATCGCTACATAGCCCAACACAGAGAAGATGCCCTCCCTGTTAGCAGCCAGAAAACTTCCAGTCCTGTCTTCACTGTGGATGATAAAATCTTTCAGGCCTGTTGTCTCCAGGGTGATTTGATAAATTCCAGAAATCAAAATGGCAAAAAGCCAAGATTTGTTGACTGGAAATACAGCCAAAAGCACGGATGCTATTACTCTCACTATGGCCAATGTGAAGAAAAAGTTCCAGTGAACTCCATACTCTGACATATGTTCCTGATATCCTGACATTTTCACACTAATCAGCCTTGCCATCCCGAGCAAAACCAAAGGCCAGACAGACCACAGTTGTCTCAAAACATGACTGAAATTGGACCCCTTCTTTTCTTTTCTCCGTGCTTCTGGACAGACAATTGCATTTGCAAGAATGTAAGCTCCCACGCCAAGGTCCATAACACCAGTTCCATAGGTCTCTGTTTTTGCATAGCGCCGCGGGAACACACTGAAGTCCACTGCCAAGATGCATAAGGCCGTTTTTACATTGACTTGCACTCTAAAAACAGTAACAAATGGTACCAAATTAGCCTCTACTTTGCTCTGATAAAACCTCTTCAATGCATCAAGTAATGATGCTGACAGTTTCTTCTTCCGATATACTTGGGAAAAGACACCCATGTCAATCACTGCAAGGCCTGTGATGGCAAGATAAAGCACATCACTAAACAAGGTAGAGTACAGAACCAAAGGGAGCACTAAGAAGGTAAAGTCTAACAGAAAGTGAGATTTCCAGGAAAGTGGTAGAGTCCCTTTGGTAAGATAATAAAGGATTAGAAAAAACCCTCGGCTAAGCACGCACAGTGGTGCTACCAAGGATCCAAAAGCAACTTCTCCCAAAGTTGTGCCATTGAGATTGCTGACAAACGCCTCCTTCAACAGCTTATTTGTTATAACCTGTAAATGCAACAGATAACATGGGATTATGCTGAGAAAGCTGCAATAGGAAGTGATATTGACGTTATAAACGAGTTACTGACGAGCATTTATGCTACTCTGTATGTAGTATGGCTCTGGATAAAACAAAAGCCTATTTATTTTCAAACAACTGCAATGGAAACCATTCCAATCCTGTTCACGATTCTAGAATCTAGAACTACAAACAGGTAGGCTACCAGAAACAAGAAAACACCTTTGGAGCTTGCAACGAAATGGATCAAAACAAATTCATAACTTACCCCATCCATTGTTGGAGGAAAATTGTACGTGAAAAGCTATGTTATATCACCAGGTTTGTGAATCAGATGATAAACATAATTCGCGTTACTTTACTTCCACTGCCAAAACAAAATTGCAGTTGAAGATAAATTGCAAACTCGATACTGGCTAATGCTTTTCATACCTAATAGCTAGCGTGTCTAACTCAAAATGTGTTGACATTAGTCGTTTGCCACTTGCTGCAATAACCAGCTAGTGTCGTTTCAGTGTAAGCTATGCTTACAACAGAAAGAGTCACTACTCCAGCCAGATATATTTTTGTATTTAATAGTTTCCAGTAAGATTACTGAAATCCATGCCTACAGCCACCAACGCTTCATCTCCATTCATTTCCGTGTTTGACTTCTGGGCGTTCCTATGTGAGGTGTCAGAGCACAGCCCTGCATTTTACTGGTTTGAAAGCTGAGGAGGGCGTGTTTGTCCGTGTCTTCCAGTGGTTAGCAAGACACTCAGGAATATTTCAGCAACCGGTGTGAGATTTGAGGAAAAAGCGAGGCGGGGAGTGTTTTGTCCTTCACTGTGGAATTTTTTATGACATAGGAGTTGGGGAAAATGCCGTTCTGTTTGAAATGGAGGAGTAGTGGAACATAACACGAGGCTGCTTTAAAGGATTTCTCCGGCAATGGCTGATAAAAAACACACGATTCCTTCAGAGGGTTCTTTATTCTCAAACAACAACCGGGACAGTGCCAAAACCTCACATTTTCAAAGCGGACGAAAAATTGACAAAGTCAAGGTGGGTGCGAGTAAGCGAGTTATTTCGTCAACTTGCATGTTTTAATATAGTTAATTTGTCTTTAAAATCGAGTCTTGACTTTTTTACTGTCAAAATGTTACATGCTGTAAATGGGAGTAAATTACTGTTAACGTTGTAAAAGTTACTTTGTAGCTAATGCTAACGAATGTGCCTGAGACAGTGTGTGTGGGCAAATTTTCTCGGAGGGGATCGATGTTCTTGTCATGGCATAATGTTAGGTTAGCTAAAAGTTAGCCCGCTGGAGAAACGGTTAGCCCACAGGAGATAGTATTCAGTCACTTTTTTCATAGCAGTAAAAGACAGATGGCATACAAGTGAACACCTTAATTTAAGCATACATATCAGTCTTTATGTCTAATATGTCAGTAGTCTATTAGTCATCCATTCAGTTATTCAGTGCATTTCAGATTTCTTTTTTGCTTTTAGTGGTATTCGTGGTATTCTCTAAGTCAACGTTAACTTTATACAAATTTCAACAAGTGTAATTTGCAGTGGAATTAGACGTCAAATCAAAACAAGGGTGGTGCAGAAGCATTATCCACTAACCATCCACACCGTCAACATTGCCTAATCTCACACCACAGCTTCAACCCTCTAGCTCAATCGTAACGTTAATCTCGCACCATGCCGTTCCATTGAGGAGTACATCCCATAATCCGCCTGTTTAAAGTACTTCCAACGAAGCACTTTGTATCGGATTTATTTGTGAGATGTGACATGCGACTATATGCAATTAATGTCTGCGCAAGAGCTTCCCGCCCGTCAGGTGTAGCTCTCTAGACCTGTCCAGGAAGTGGTTGTAATAATTATGACAGATATAGAGGTAACTTTTCTTTATAGAGCATCTAGCTATCCTCTTATTTTTAACAGAATACAGATAACAGAATTCATCTCGTCCTCATAGGTTGCTATGAGACTGCAATTTGTGTCTTAAATGATGAACAGTTTTTTTCTTGATAATGCTGATGGTACACAACATCACAAACAATGCATGGAATTAAGAAAAACAAATAGTTGAACATTAGACTTGCAGGTGTGTTTTGTTGACTTTGTTGTCTGACCCAGTTGTCTAAAATCCATCAGAGGCTGGGTCAGCCAAGTAGTAGTGAGTGAGATATAATTAGTTCCAGTGACTGAGGCTAATGAATGCTTGCAAAGGCTGAGGGGAGCTAATTTATGAAGGACCGTACACCATCTGGCAAGGATGTGTTAGTGACATGTTTTGCTATTACATAATCTTTTATTATAATCTCTCATATCTTGGGGAACATGTTATTATTTGGCAAAACAACAGCTGTACCACATGAAGAGGGCAGCTGTATTCAGTCTGCCACTTGTCCACTTCATCTTTGCCTTGTCATGTGGACTCATACACTTAGATTATTTATATTTCTGAAACATTTAGTTGAGCCATGCCCCTTTGCCTCACCTCTTTCCCCTATTTTGCACTGATCCCAAAGTTGTGCTGTACAGGTCTATGGTCTGCGAGAGAGGGTTCAGGTGAGACGCAAGTCTCTCAATGACTCTCTGGAGGGTGAAGTCAGGGACTTCTTAATCAACGAAGGGGAGCTCCACACCTACGATGACCTCACCAAAGTGAATCCAGTTACGCCCACCACAGGTACTCCTAAGTAGAAACCATATCATAACATATCTGCCATTGTTTGTCAAATTATCTTTATCATAAACATTTCTAACCTATGACTTTAGTTTGCTGTTCCAAATGCATTTAACAATGAAAGTCCTGTTTTCTTTACTTCTTTCTTTTTTTTTATCATTTCTTGATAAGCTGTCTGTGAAATGTTCACCTCAGTTTACCTTTGCTGACTCACACCAGTTATCCCCCCGGTGACCTGTGTGACTGTGTCTTAAGTCATTACTTCAAACCAGTCATGATGTTAACCTCTCCTTCCTTCTTCCCTCATTGTTGTTCTCTTGGGCTGTTTAGTCCTTAAATGCCTGCAGGCCAGGTACAGTGCGAGGGTGTTCTATACCCATGCGGGTTGCACCCTGGTGGCCCTCAACCCCTTCCATCCTGTGCCGCATCTTTACTCTCTGGATGTGATGAAAGAATACCACACGGCCTTAAAGCCTCAGGTTGGTTGGACACAATGCAATACATCACTCATTAGACACCATATTGCTTTATGCAGGTGTTTACACACCTGTGTGTACAGAAATGGTGCGTAGGGAACATGCATACAAATATCAAGGACACTTATGGACAAATATGTGAAATGAGTCAGGGGAGAGCGATGGATTAAAAAAAAGTAGATTTTCTTCTTTTTAAATCAACTGCATCCCTGTTTTCTGGTTGCTTGTAACCATAAACTCCTCTATGGTTTACTTGATGAGTTTGAGTAAACTCAAATAAAATGCTCTGGGTCAGGTTTTAGTTAGATGTGGCTTTTGGATTGAAGGTTACCTATATAAATGACAGGAAAGCAGCCTAGATCAGTCACAACACACTCAGAACCAATGACAAACACTTACCATTTTCGCCTGAACAGGAATTCAAGCCTCACATCTTCATTGTGGCGGAGGAGGCTTACAGGAATGTGCAGGGCCAAGTAGAACCCACAAATCAGTCCCTCGTGGTCAGTGGAGAGAGTGGAGCAGGAAAGGTAAGAAGTTCTATTTTTGTTTAATTCTTCAGCACTTGCTGCTAATGTCCTGGAAAAAAAAACAGGTAACTGTTGAACACAATAACATTCCGCCAGAGTGTGAAAGTGTGTTCACTCATGGCTGAGGTGATTAATGGAATAATGGAAGTACTTTTACACATCCAGTCTATTTAGAAAATAACTCCCTTTACTACATCTTCATTATTCTTGCTTTG
This sequence comes from Tenualosa ilisha, assembly GCA_015244755.2. Taxonomy (NCBI): domain Eukaryota; kingdom Metazoa; phylum Chordata; class Actinopteri; order Clupeiformes; family Clupeidae; genus Tenualosa; species Tenualosa ilisha. Next base: position 3,994,485 of record PYXC01000176.1, on the reverse strand, counting down.
TTATTGTTAAATTGTGCTGATATTGTTTATGGGTTTTCATTGAATGTGTCGGTAGACATGGACGTCCAGGTGCCTGATGAAGTACTATGCCACAGTGGCTGCCTCCTCTCAGAACTGCCAAGACACAGTGGAGAGGATAGAGAAAAGAGTCCTTGACTCCAACCCCATCATGGAGGCCTTTGGTGAGCCCATGGAACTATAGACTTTATAAAGGCTACAGTGTAATGTAGTGTATCCTCTCCAAATGCTGACCTTTGTGCTGGTCTCTGCTGTCTTTGTCAGGAAACGCCTGCACTTTACGGAATAACAACAGCAGTCGATTTGGAAAATACATTCAACTCCAGCTAAACAGGTCCGTCTGGTCTCCTAAAAACCTTTCTCATGTTCTCTGTTATATCTAATAATATAAAACTCTGATTAAGGTGATAATGTATCCTGTGACTTGGAGCATGTGAAATGGTGACTGGTGCAAAGTCTGAAGGACACTGTGTCCTTTTGTTATGCAGGTCTCAGTTGCTGGTTGGGGCATCGGTCCAAACTTATCTACTGGAAAAGACTAGGGTTGCCTTTCAAGATGCAAACGAGAGGAATTTCCACATATTTTACCAGGCAAGTCAAGATTTGTAATAGATCCTAATGTTGTGGCTGCAGAGCTGTCCATAAAAGTGAAACATTTGCTGGGCATTCATATGACAATGGTTTAGTAATATTCCATTCCTGAATGAGTGTGGCATGTATCTAAAACCGTTTATTTTGTTTGTTTCATGTAAGCATATGTGTTTTTGTTTCATGTAAGCGTATGTGTTTTTGTCTATAAGATGATGAAAGGGGCTACAGAGCAACAAAGACAAGAGTGGAAGATGCCACATGACCAGAGATTCAACTGGTTGCCAAATGCTGAGAAAACCTTGGAGGGTGAGCTTGTGATTACCTTGAACATTTCTCTGTTACACTACACAAAGCAACAACAAAACCTTTCAGTATTTTTTAGGACTGTGGAGAATCTCTGAATAAGTGCCGTATTTGTCAGTTATGGAATCCATTTTCCCATCTTATTTATTTTGCAGAGGATTGTTTTAAGGAGACTGTTGAAGCAATGGTTCATCTTGGCATTGACTCAGAGATGCGGACACAGATATTCAGGGTACAGGGCCTTCACTGATCTTCACTCTGTAGAAGTAGTACCCTAAACTCAGATGTGAGTTATGTCTTCTAAGTGCTTGTGTGCTGTGTCATCTTTTAGATTTTAGCTGGCATCCTCCATCTGGGGAATGTGGCCTTTAATCCATCTACAGATGAATCTCAGCCCTGTGACCTTGAGGAAAAATCAAAAGGTTTGTGAGTCTGAACATGTCCTAGGTATACATAATAAATATGTTTATTCCTTTCCTCACAGTCTGTAATATACATTCAGGGCCAATGGAAATATGCATTATTGAAAATTATCTCATTATAAAAATGTCAGTGTTCAAAATTGTTCAAATGTCAGTGTTCAAATTATATGTGATCTAGAAGTGATTTTTATTCAGTATTTATCTCATGGCACTGGTGTTTACTGCAGTGGTCACTAATCGTGAGTTTGGCCTCTGTAGTATTTTTGCGGACGACTGCCGAGTTGCTACAGATTCCGGTGGAGGAACTGCAGTCCTGTCTGCGGGTGCGTGCCCTAAAAGCAGGCAGACAGAACACCCTGCTAAAGCCCTGCTCTCAGTCTGAATGCAGCGTTCGGAGGGACTGCTTGGCCAAAGTCATCTATGCACAGTGAGTGAAGGTTTTCAAGATATTGATACTATTGAGTGTTCCTCTCTTTCTGTCACTCTCTCACTCGCTTACTTTTTTAATGCATTTTTGTCCCGCATGTTGAGTCCTTGAATTGAATCTGCATGTGTTTCCATCAACTGTGTAATGCAAATAAAAAAAAATTAACATTAGGCTAATCAAGTGACGTGTTCCGACCAGCTGTGGGATCACCTTCTATGGACAGAAATGCTGTAATGTGAATATACGTAGATTAAACTGTTTTCATTGACTTAATCGCATTATGCTTTATTCACATCAAGCGACTCAAGCGAATCAAATTTATATGCACATTAGGGGACTGATGTGAATTTGCAGGCGTTTCTAACTAAGGATTTCTTATTCGCATAACTTAAATGGATAGAAACCCAACTACTTACTAACACATGCTCCTTCTGCTCTGAATAGACTGTTTGATTGGCTGGTTTCCTTCATCAACAAGAGTATGTGTGCTGACAACTCCAGTTGGAGCAACTTCATAGGTACAGACATTTTCTCCTTTGTTCGGTCTCTTGTCTAATGTCTAAATGCACTATGCAGCGTGTCATGGTTTGACTGTCTCACTTAACTATTCCCACAGGTCTACTGGATGTCTATGGTTTTGAGTGCTTTCAGAAGAACAACCTAGAACAGCTGTGCATCAACTATGCTAATGAGAAACTGCAGCAGCACTTTGTGGGCCACTACCTCAAAGCACAGCAGGTATGAAGACTTTGCTGAAGAAAAAAGTCTTGTCGATGACTGTGTTGAAGCCATTAACACACATGCTGGACTGACGGGTTGTCATTCTTTCTCACATTCAGTCGATGCTACATGTCATGTTTACCACTGGTTTGACAGTGTGAGAGGTGCAAAGTCTGTGCAGATTAAACCGAAAGCTTTCTTTCCCATGTGTTCAGGAGGAGTATGTGTCGGAGGGGCTGGAGTGGTCCTTTGTCCAGTACCAGGATAACCAGTGCTGTTTGGACCTCATAGAGGGCAGTCCCACCAGCATTTTCTCCCTGCTTAATGAGGTTTGTTGGTCATGCATGCATACAGTACGAATCCATTTGAGCTTGTTCCTCTCTTAAATTCAACCATACTGAAGTTTCAAGTTACTTTGCCTGTCCTCAGGTGTGCCGACTGAACCGAGCCTCGGATGCCAAACAGTTCATGGTTCGCCTGGAGAAGGAGTTATCCAGTAATGACCGAGTGAGCTGGGACAAGTTCAGCCAACAGCCACACTTCATTGTGTTCCATTATGCTGGGAAAGTCAGCTATCAGATTGAGGGAATGATGGAGAAAAACAAAGTATGTTTACAATATGATATAACATAATCAATTAATAATATATATAGGGGAACTTGTTTGGAGTTCACATAGTAAAATGTCCACCTCAGTGGTGCAAGTCCAAACTAATTTGTAATAATGTCTCTCTCTGAACACTGTGTGTAAGTGGTGTGTTTTTGGTACCTCCTGCAGGACCCAGTCCCCCCTGAGCTGATCCAACTCCTGCAGAAATCTGAGGACCCTCTGATGCACGCTATGTTTGCAGACACTGATGCTGAGGGGTCGACCGCCCGAGGACACAACAAAGTGGTCACTGTGGTCTCCAAGTTTAAGGTAATAATGCGTATAGAGAACAGTGACACTTTGCCATCTGCTAAAGGACCATGTGTAAGAATGGTGTTTTTTTTTCCCTTCAACATATCCTCTATGCCAAGCTTCCTTTGAAGTCATAGGGCTGTCTTATGGGCAGTCTACTCTAGTCGTTTATTGTATCATACTGTTACAATTATGTATGGTATGTAGGTTTGTTTAGAAGCATATTCAACTTTTGACCCCTTCATCCATATTTTTTTGTGCATATATATATACATGTCCTGTTCAGAACTCACTGGAGAGCTTGATGAAGATACTGCACAGCACCACACCCCACTACACCCGCTGTATCAAACCCAACCCAGAGTGCAGGCCTCTCACTTTCAAGAAGGAGGAGGTAGGTCTTAACCACAGATCTCTGAGTCACATCATAGAACTGTCACAAACGGAACAGTATTTTTTTTTTTCGTTATTTATGTTGTTTTTACGTTATTATGTCAAAATTGGAGACTAAACATGAGACTAAATCAGTGTCACATCTGTGTCTGTCTGCGTTTTCACTTTTTGTTGTGTTTATGTGTTAATAGTACTTCAACAAGTCTTATTATCTGCTTTGAATAAGAAACTTTGTGTCCTTAAAGGTGATTACTCAGCTGGAAGCGTGTGGTATTGTGGAGACCATAAACATAAGTGCAGCAGGATTTCCTATAAGGTAACACCGTAAGCCCCACTTAAGTGTTAGTGTGTTTACATAATGCTTATTATAGTAACATTACAGCTATAATATGTTCTGTGGTTCTTTACCGTTCCATGCCCCAAGGATTCCTTATGCAAGCTTCCTGCAACGCTATGGACTTATTACACCTGCCAGATCACCTACTCGGCTCGCCAGTCAGAATGGTAGGTGAAGATTGTAAGCAAGGGAAGTACATGGGAGTATGTTATTTTTACCGTTGCATAATGTTTCAGCATAATGTTACTGTTTCTGCAGTTTTCTATATTTGTCTGCCATTCCAGTATATGCCTGTCGGCTCGTAATCACTGTTTTCCCATAACACATTTCCATTAGAAGGATAGAACTGTGTTTTCCTGATACTCTGTTTCTTCAGAACGCCTATGAATGTCAGTGCCATTGCCAATGTGTACTATCTGACCTCAAGTATCTGAAGTGTCTCTTTAGTATCTTAAGATGTGTTTCACAATTGAGTCTGGCCAGAGTTAAGTGAATACATCTGATTTTGAGAATTCCCTCACGGCTCCAGCTGTCAATTTTGTCTCTATAAATTGGAGACCAGCATGGTGGCTTGGCTAAAGCCATAAACAACAACACATCGTTTTAGAAGCACGAACAGGGAGGGACATTCGTTTTTGGGCTGTTTAGCTCAAATATCAATAACCCCTTCACCAAGATTGTGGATTGTGTTCTTATTCAGCTCTCGTACTCTGGGTCTTTCACGGCTTCTTCACATTTGTTCTGTTTTCTTTCTTTTCATGGCCTTCAGTTCCCTTCCTTCCTTCTCTCTTCCTTGTCAATTTCACTGGTATTCCTTCTTTGTGGTGTCTATCTTGGAACTTCTTTTAAACGAATGCGTGCCTGTGACGCGTGAGATTAGAGCACAGGTAAATAAATACATGCATTAGTGTGACTTGCATGCCAGAAGGAACCACTGCATGTTAGGAGGAACCATGAATTTCTGCGGATCTCTAAACCTGGCTAATAGTAGCACACATGCTACTATGCTAACATACCACACTATTTAGATTAATATAACCAACTATTCAGCTGTCTTACCGTTCATTACAGGCGGCTGTATGTGTCCTCAAATGAACTTGCAGTTAGATTGGTGTTTTGCCTTTGTCCAAATTAAGCTTGTGTTGAGTGCATGCATAGTTCTGGAAAACAACCATTTATTGTCATTGTTTTTCAGTGTGTCAGATGTTTGTGTGCACTGTCTGCTACTGTCTAAATCTCTCTCCTATCTCTCGTCCTCTCTCTCTCTGTCTCTCTCGCTGTCAGGATTCGAGTCTGGTGACAAGGACAGCCTTGGTTCAGCTGTGGTGGATGTCCTCAGGGTGGTTTTAAGAAGACACAGTCCTGCTCCGCAGCTTCTCTCAGACACCACCACCCACAGCTCACTGGTGCATTGTGGGAGGACTAAAGTCTTCCTGACGCATGCCATGGTCTGTATCAGTGACGCTGTGTCATATTTAGCTGTCTAATACGTTCATGGTATAAGCAGGGTCTTATGGGTTATGATTAAGGGGAGGTGGGACCATTAATAAGTCAACCAATAACATTACAGAAATGGAAACATGGGCTTCCCATGTTTGAATTTAAACGCAATGCTGGAGTTTTCCTTTGACTTCCATGTGATGTTGTGCTATGAGATTGAATTCTAAGATGGTTCCTTCCAATATATATACACAGTTGGAGCTGCTGGAAGAACATCGGGCCAAAGTTCGCTCTCGGAAGGCCTTTGCCATCCAGTGCTACTGGCGGAATTACCAGAAACGGAGACGTGAAGCTAAGAGACGGGCTGCTACCCTCATCCAAGCAGGTACAGTGTAGTAACACACAGAGCAGTAGACAGCTAAAATGAGCTAAAATAAAAACAGTATATTACAGTCCAGTTTAACAGAGTACAAGACAGTGAGTATAAAAAATACAGATGTCCAGTTTGCTTACAAACTGACAGGTTCAGAGAGGTGTCTCAAAAGGTCGCCAGCCTGATAACCTGGATGCAGTGTGTTTGGCTGGCCGGACAGAGGAAGGCAGCTGACTGGTGTCTGCACACAGTGTGCTTCACCTGGCCTCACCTGTTTATCCCGGAGGAAGGGAACAGATTAGAGAGACGTAAACATGCATGACTGGATAACCATTGAGTTGTGCGCTGGAATTAAGGCTGGATGTCTAGCCAAGGAGACATGCCCAGTAATTGAATTACATTGATCATTCAAACTGTGAATTGTGTTATACACTGAAGTATTAAGTTGTTGTTGTTTTGTTGTTTTAGTAAGATTAAATTGGTTTGACTGGTGATATTTACAGTAAAGGTATGGTTAATTGCTGGAATGAGTCAGAAACTAATTGGCAGTTTATACAGAACACACACTTAACCTTAATTTACACTAGTTCATCCATGCTGTACACATACAAGACTAAGTTGCGCCCTGTAGCAAAGGTTGAAGGTTAATGAAGTTGTTATTCTTGTCCAAATGTTTGCAGTGGTTAAATCCTGGTTGATTCGACAGCAAATAAAGAAATGGACTAAAGCTGCTCACATCATCCAGCAGAGATGGAGACAGTGGAGGGTATGTTTTATTTCTTCCTACTTGTCTTGGTTGTTTTTTATTTAATGTTCAGCAGCTGATCGCGCTCTGGTGGTGGATCTGATAAAAGCTCCAGTGATGCCCTCTCTGATGCACACCACTTCCTTGCTGCCAAACAGATGCTGATGGACGCCCTAGCTGAGGCAGAGCTGGATGACGCCGAGGACATGCGGGAGGAGACTCTGGCCTCCATGCCTGTGCTGGATCCGCTTGTGAGAGAGAGGGGCTCGGTGCAATTGTCATGCCTACCAGAGCCTGTGGTGGTGCGAAGCTGGCCCATGGGCCTGGCACTGGCTTCTGCACCCAACATCACAGTGGCGCTGACTGCCACAGGCTTCCAGAAGGTGGTGTCCATGATGGCATCACTTAAGATGCCCTTCAAGAGTGGCAAGTACAGGGTGGAGACCAATCAGTTCAACCAGGGCGTTGCCTCCATTCGGGCTCAGCCACGGGTAAGACCCTTTCAGGGACACTCAGAATGTCAAAAATGGGCCACAGATGATTTAAACTCTGACTGGTTCTGATTTGATCTTGTTGTCCTTGTTGTTATCATCAGGGCTCCGTTAAGATGCACCTTCAGAGGTCACCACTCCTTTATGCAGATATGCATCCTGGACACAAGGGTGATGGGATCACAGGCTTCAACCAAATCCTTCTAGAAAAACACTGACAGATGAGATTTTAGTCTTTGCGGTCAACACTAGTATGTATCAAAAGAATCATTGCACCTTCAAAGTTTTGCTAAATATTGTGTACAAATTGACAAACCAAGGAATCTTTTCCTATAGCTGCCTTATTTTAATGTTATTTAAGAATGAATCTTCCACTTTTGAATTTGTAGCTGATAATGTTGAAGTGCCTTAAGTTCATGATTGGGTGATTACTGAATGTTTTTTTTTTTTTAAATAATTTTCACAAGAAAAAGAATGTTTTTGCAGTTTAAAGTACTTTTATAAACAATTATTTTAGAGTGTAATTACAGTAAACTTTTAGTCTTATTAGAAAAGATTCCAAAGATAATATTTATACTGTAGATCTTGATCAGGGAAGCTGAAACCCTCTGGCTGTCGGCATGTGTGCCTGTTAATACTTGAACAAAGGCATTGCTGATTGTACTTGCTTGTTTTTCCTACAGTGTTTTACAGGCCAGTTATGACCATGTTGTGTAATTAATGAATTGTATGCAGCGATTCCACAATCTGCCCTAAAAGCTGCTAAAAACCCCCAAGCATTACTTGTTTGGACAGAACATGTCATTAAGAAATGTGTTTTTAAAATAAGATATATCAGAGGGATTGTGCAGTACTTGTACAGCTTTTATGACTGGATGTAAAAAGGGCTGAATGGTCTCATTCCTCCTTTCCTTTCTCGACCAAAAACACTTGGAGACAGCACATTGACTTCTTGGTGTTCCTGACTCTGCAGGTGATCTAGTTATCCAAATCTGAGTACCGAAAAAAAAAAATGCTCAGGATGTTCATGCTGTGCCATACTGAATTTGATCATGATTAGCAATGTCAGGGAGTTTTACAAGCATCTCAGTTTTCTATAGTGTTTGTAAGGGGCATTTTACATTGGAAGAAAACACAGCAGTAACCAATTAACCTCTTTTTGATATCTGCACACCTCAATAGAGATTGTAAGCTTGAAGGGGAATAAATCAATAAGGGTGGCCTGGCTTAAGTGATAAAGAATACACCTAACTTTGTAGACTCAAGGCATTTTAATAAAAAGCAACACATTCATATCATTGAGCAGGTTTCTTTCTTTGGAAGAAGAATTCTGTAAAGACAGTAGACCAACAGGATGACAGCGGTTCCCAGGGAGCAAATCTTCAAATTCTTGCATCCAGACAAAATATGCTTTATGCAAACTTGTGTAGAAAATAAATACAAACAAAAAAAATCTCTTGCAGACTTCAGAAAGACTTCTCATTCAGCTGTTCATATTTCAGTACCAATGTAAACCACAGCCCTTAGATTAATAGATGCTAAACTCATGGTCAGTCTGCACTGTTTTTTGTACTCATTGGTGAAGCCAACGGTATTGGCACAATGGCTGGCTCCATTTTCTTCTCATTAGGAAAGCAGGAATTTGTATGAGTTCACACATAAAATAGACAACTAAGCAATGAATCTGAGTAGTGTATTGAATTAGAGTCTTGGACTGTGCCGTTTACAACTGCAACAATTTTAACTCTGGGATTTGTTGAATTACATTAAGCGGTTCACAAATGTTAATGTCAAAGTATTTCTGGGTCATTTTGCCACCAATTAATCATAAACATCTGTGTTGACTATCAAACCCTAAGTGTGTGAGTGGTGTTCAGATTTGCATCTGTTATGTGAGGGAACCTCTTCCCCTTCCGCCCAAGATCCTCCATTGTTTCCTTAAATGTTTGGACTACATTTACTGAAATTAGGCTTTTTTTCTGTGGCGTCAACGCAGCAGTGACTGTCTATGTTTGTCAGTTTATTAGTCTGCCATTTGCAAGGTCTTACCCTTGCTGATGGCAGGTCTTTTGTCGCCCCCCACAGGATCGAAAAGTAAAAACATCAGGTGTAATTTGCTTCAAACCTAGTCTGAATCACTTAGAAATCTGGACGCACTCTGGCTTGTCAAGCTTGACAGCTCACTTTTACCAGAAAAAGCTCATTAACCAACAGCTGAAGTGCACTTCTGTGGTTGATTCTCGTAAAAGAACTTCTTTGCGAGAAGCACAGTGCATCTTAATCACTTGCTTAATGCATTTTGATCAACAGTTAAATTTAAGCACGTACAATAACAACATAAAATAGAAGGTTTCTCTTTTTATTAAGTAATAAACACAATATTAAACACCATAAAAGTGCATCAAGACACCAAACACAGCCAACACCCAAAAACAAGCTATTCTTGCATACAGCTGTAATCCGACACTGCGGATCTCATGTAGGCTGGGGCGTAAGGAATAGGTGAGTAGGCCAGACTCGTGACCGAATCCAAAGCCTCTTTTAGGCCGGAGTAGAGTCGCCATTCACCACCTGATTTTAGGGAAAAGGCAAACGAACACTTGGACCACGTTCCAGTTCCACGTCTTGGCGAAAATTGGGTTCTGCAAAAAAAAAAAAAAAAAAACAACAACAATGCAATATAGTCATGTAAGCGACATTGCGTTTAACGTCGTGCAAAGAAATGTTTAGCACCAACTATGACAATGATAAACCTAGAAAGAACGTGCATGTTACACAACAGCACAAAACATGCCCCGACATGTGAATGTTTTCATTCAGCGTTGACCAGGAAATAAATAAATTAATATATCGGCTTTGTCTACAGTCCGGGTTTTAACTTGTCTTCATGCATTCTTACCAAAAATCAACATTTCAAGAGGATGAACTTTTGGTCCTCCGACGCTTCAGTTCAGTATTACGGTATTTTTCAGCAATTTTGCGCTCGTGGCCAGCTGGGCAATGGCGATTAGTGTTCAATCCAATTTCTTTCTTGGTTCTTCCTTTTCCTCCCGCATGACAAGAGTAGTCGTCAAGATTGTAATATTCATACTGGTCGTAGTGTGCCTCCTCAAAATTTGCCAATCTTTCGATATCAGTTGCCATGTTCTCAAACAGCTATAACGAACTATTAAGTAAATGTTTTCTCTGGGTACAGTGTAGTCCGTCCAAGGTGCAGGGTGTTCTGTGTGTAAACAAGATGATGTCATTCGAGTTTTATTCCTACGTACGCCATCTAACTACGTTGATTGGCCGAGAATGCATTGTGCTGTAACCAATCAGTGTGAATTTCTTATTCAAAGCCGTCTGTCGTCCAATTACTTCGGCCTATTTCTGATGGACATTTTGGCCACAAATGTGCATTTCAGCTAAAGCATAAATAGTACAAATAGTAGCTTGCCAAAAACTGATGGCTTGTCCTTTTAGCCTGTGTATGACAAATTAAAAGAAGCAATGGCCATTATCATAGCTACGAAAAATCCAGGATGATCATTAGACACCACTATGGGGCAGTATATGTTTGCTTTGGGTGAGCTTGTCTGTTTTGTACATGTCTATCCATTTCCAACTGCCAATACTCCAGAGCATGCACAATAACTACAAATGTTATTTTGGTTCCATTGCATTTGAAAATTTCCATCGAAGTAGGATTCATCAGCCTGATCTACATATTCCTTAGTGATATTAATGATGTAATGTAATGCTTTCTCTATGAAGGCATACCTCTGGCTTTGCAATCAGTTAATTTAGTATCATGGTTTAGCAATACAAACAGTCAGCACTGTAAAACCAACTGTATCTCTGTACCAAATGTATCTATGTGCCAAACAATCAGTGCCAGGGTGGAGTGTGGAAATATAGAAATATCAATATAGAATGCAACCATTGTTGATACATGATGTCTAGGTGCAAAGATGACCCATCCACCGACCTGCTGCTGAGACACTCATCTATGCATTTATTTCTTCCAGGCTGGACTACTGTAATGTCCTTTTCTTTGCTATGAGCATAAATTGCTTCAGTACATACAAGACTATGTAGCTAGAGTACTCAGTCGCACAAGACCTTGGGATCATATCGCTCCCACCCTCCAGCAGTTACATAAGCTCCCAGTTCAGTATCACATACAATACAAAATCATCCTGCTGGTTTACAAATCAATTCATAACCTGGCCCTATCCAACTTATCTTCCCTCCTAATCCCACACAGACCATCCCGCTCACTGCAGTCAGCTGATGTCAACGTGCTGGTCATACCCCCTCTCAGCTCTGTTCCATGGGTGACAGGGCCCTCAGTGTGGCTGACCCTAAACTTTGGAATGCCCTCCAACTAGCACTACGCCAATGTCCACTTTCAAAACTCTGTTGAAGACGCACCTTTTCAGAATTAATTTCCCCACTGCCTCCTAATTGGCTTCTCTATTTCTTAGATCCTTTCTTTCACATTTGTAATATTGTCTTAATGTAAATTTTTACTCCGTTTGTCTGGTTTTTTTTTCTTTTTGGTTTTTCCTCTTGTTTTCAGCTTCCTGTTTTTATGGTGTTTTATGGTGCTTTTGTTCTAACTAACTTTTTCCTCCTTTTTAACTGTACAGTGTCCTTGCGTCTCTTGAAAGGCACATACAAATAAAATGCATTATCATTATTACAGTTAGTGTGAATATATCAGGTGAAAACAATCATCTGCCATGAATTCAGACGCCTATGCAGATTTAATATAACACTTATGTAGCCTAACAAAGGCGCAAGGCTTGTGGATTTAAGAGCCTACCAGCTTGTCTATTTTTTATAATTTGTCTACATTTTGAAAACCCTTATATCTGCATGGTATGGATAACACCACACTTTTGTTATGTAAGCACAGACAGCCCCTAGTGGACGCGAAGTGGCGAGACGGGTGACACGCCCCTGGTGGAGTTGCATCCTGACGCTTTTACACGTAGCAGAACTCGTAGCCCTCAATGGTAGGAGGCTGCGAGTGAGAGCAAGGCCGGGAAAAATGGCGGCGCCCGTCCTGAGAGTGTCCACCCCTCGATGGGAAAGAATAGTCAGGTTCCTTGTATGCCTACTTGGCATTATGTTGTCTTTATACGCCTTTCATGTAGAACGAGAAAACGCAAAGGACTCAAATTATCGGGCATTATGCGACTTGAGCAACTCAATAAGCTGTTCCAAAGTCTTCACTTCCAGGTACTGTAACGTTAAATTCAATGGGAAGAAGCGCTATTTTGAGTGAGTTAGCAGCGCTAGCTCCCTCGAACCAGCGGTCTTAGGTCGTAGCTGGCATCACTTACCATACAAGCGTACAGGTTACCAAATTCTATCACGCGTATGAATGTCTGAGAGTTAGTCTGTCACTGACTAATGAAACTGTATTTGAAATGTTTACTCTGAATGAATTTTGAATAGCTAATTGATGGGAAACTAGCTACCATGAACCAGTTAACATTAGCTAGCTATCTGCCCAATTGGCAATGTAACGTTAGCTAGCTATTAAGAAGGGAGATACTAGCAAGTCAGCTTTGTTACTATTATCTTTGACATTATATTTGGCATTTTGTTATGCAATGCTGCCTATGCTCAGTTTGTATCTAAAGTAACGTTTGTTATCAGCGGATCTCTTAGGTAACGTTAGCTAACATTAGTCATTGTGTTTGAATAACGAACCATTGCTAGCTATGATAACTGGTAACTTAGCTAATCTTAGTTAGCCATGTCATCAGTTGCTGGACACTTTCAGGTATTTCGCTGTTCTTATTAGGTTATTCTTGAAGGTTGTTGTGAATCCACCCAAAATAGTTTTGTATCTATGCGTTCCAACGAAGTTGGTATTTATGAGAAAATGGACTTGAGTCTGTGCGATGCAAATGATTGCCGACGAAAGGCGCAGTCAGCCTCCAGAGCCTGTGACTTGAGTGATGACACCGTACTACCATATGACGAATGCACCATGCTTGATTTAATATGACAACTTTAACGAACTGTCTCCTCGATGAACTTGTGGTTTCATTCATGTGAGAGCATATGAAATGTCACCCTTTTCTCTGTTAGCTATAGGTTATCACAAAGTACATCCTTGTCTTTTGGTTGACGTTAGGCTGTCTTGCATTCTTCATTTGGGTATGGGGTTTTGATAAAAGGTTGTTGATAGCTTTTTTGCTATCACTTGAGTCAAATGTTAACCTGTCTGACACACTGGCTTCATGACATCAATATGTGTTCCGGGAATATGAAAAACAATAATGCCAGTAACGCTAGAGTGGACCTGATATTTCCTGATCATTGACATTTTCTGTCTGTATTATTGCTGCCTGCCTATGTTTGGCATTTGTTGAAAGTCAACCCCCCCTACCATCTACAGCAGAAGTCATGAGAGATATTTTTCAAGCTTACTTAGCTTCAGGGGACTATCATGTGAGTTAAATCTTGGAGTTAAGACTTTAGCTAAAAATGAGTCTTAATTTCTTATTCCAGTGGAAATGATACTGTCCTTGACCTGTTGCGTAGGCCTGTGCTGCACATAAAGAAATCACGGATGATCAATTTAGTACAAAACTAGGTTGGCTACAGGTTTAACCTCAAGTCCATCATTCCAGACACCAGATTGAGTTAACATAGTACATTTTTTGTTACATTTGATAGGAACATCTGTATCTATGTATATGTGAATCAGTATCATTGTACAGTGACCTTAGTCTTTGCGAGACCTCTTTAGATAGCCAGAGAGTCTGAGAGCATTGATCACAACAATCATTGGAGACTTTATCATGTGACAACCTGTAACTATGTTAAGAGTTCCCCCAAGTGTGGAATGTCTTCTTGAAAGACACTATTCCTCCAGAAGGAAGATGGAAGGCTCATTTTCTGTAATATAAATCCATGATACACTTACTCAGTTACATTACTACATTTCAGGGATTTGAATTGTAGTCATTTGTCATTCATGTTTAAAAGACATGGTGTTGAATTGGGCTTGTTTTATCTCTCTCAGCAACAACAAACTGCTGTTAGACAGTTAAAAGACTAAATCGGACTGCAGTCTGAAGGTCTCTGAGATTGACTGGGTATGGTCATGTTTGCCTAATGCAATGCCAAATTGTGGAGTTGAGTGAAGTTACTATTCAAGGTCATGCTGTTGACATCTCAAGTATGAGAAATGCAGGGTTTGAACGGCTCCCAATTGCAATTTCTGACATCACACAAATGGAATGACTGACTCCAATTTTTTACTCACGTGTAATGCCAGAATTGTAAGTACTACATAATTTTGAGTACAACTTGTTTACTGTATATTACTGACAGCCACTTAAAGGAGAAATCTTGCCTCACAGTTATAAGTGTGTGTACTGTACACTACAGGAAATACTTCAAGTATTTCAGTGCAAATCACAGCTTACTAGCAGCAGTGGTTGAATTTCAGTCGCTATTGATATTCAGATAGAGGAGGAAACGTATAAGTAGATCTACTCGTCCAGTGGTGTCATGGACCAAATGTTCAGACTGAGATACAAAACTAGTGGTCTATATTTTGGAAACGTGTGCACACATGCGTATCTGTGTTGCTTGAACAAAGATATTGTGGAGTAGACTGTAAATCCTGGGAAATTCTGAATCTAAAGCATATAAATGACTAGAGATGGAAGGCTACTTGCACATGGAAACATGAGCAGAATTAATAAAGGGATGTAGTGTTTTTTTGTGTAATCAAGAAATGTTTGTAATCTGCTGATATCTGTCACTGATAATTAATCGCTATACGCTTCACAATCAGTAGAGGCAGACACAGTCTGTTAATTCTGTTTGTACACTTGACAGTTAGGTTTACCTTTATTTGTAGGTCATTTTAGAAAGAAAAATTCAAATTGGCACAGCTGCTGTGTTCACCCACCTGTGGCGAAAGAGCAGTGCGCCTTGGGAGATTAACCACACACACACACACACACTGAACAAATGTCTTTTGAATGATGGATTTAATGATGTCCTTAGGTGGTGTAGCTACATATATGGTGTTTTGCTGGAAGGGTCAGCATGAGGAATGACAGTCTTTGTTTAGCTCCTGTGAAACTACAAGTGAATTACAAAGTCTTATTTTTTCAATCACCATGCTCTACTGTTGTGGTGCGTATCAGAAGGTTCAGGCTTTAAGAAGATGGATCGGATTTTCACAGTTCTATTTTCTAGTTTTTACTTACCATCAGCAGGGTGAGCACAAACTTGAGCTCACCCTGCTGCTGATAAGTAAAAAATAAAAAGTCAAACTGTAAAAGTACAAGTGCGATCCATCTTCTCAAAGCTACAAGTGAATTACAATTGGTCGGTTCACTCTCTGGGGTGACGTCAGGTGGTTTTGCTTGTAGATATCTGACCGGGATAAAAACAAATTTATCATTGCAAAACGTTTCCAAGCAGATTGCTTTTGACCCTGCATGAATAGGTAGGTACCATACAGAGGGACTCATCCAGCTGGAATGTGTAATCACTTTATTAGGTAGATTATATAGGAGCTATGCTAGGCGATAACATCTTGCACAATAAGATGTCCGGCTTCACCCTACTTCAAACCTAGTAACCCCTAGCATTGTTGATGACTATTTTACTGAAGAGTAGAAAATATACCCATGGTGGGTGTAAGAGCTGGATTTGACAACCCCAGTAAATCAGGGAAACCCCTAGTCCTTTTCCATCACTTTATAGATATTAACTCAAATCCAGCCTGCAAGTGCACATTTAATAAAGATTTGGGACAGGTCCTAAAAGCATTTTGATCAAAGTCCGCCCTCCACAATGAAGTGGCGTGATTCCTGGGAGGAAGCGGGGAGTGGAGTGGAGCCAGTGAACGAGCACCCAGGGGTTGCGTCAGAGACCCTTCCAGCCGGACTAGTAGATTATCTTCTGACTCTGACTGGGCCAAGCAGAGCTGATCAGGCCAGATGAACTCTGCTTCAATTCAACTGTAGCGTCCAATGGAACAAAGGTTATTCGGTTACTAGAGGTTACTGTGGATTTATAATGTTTGCATGGCTGATGTCGTGGGATAGCTTCTTGGTTGTGTAGGTGGCATTTTGTGTTGAAGAGGGAAAAATGACTGGACACTGAGGTTTTCAACAGACCAGGGATTTCTTCTTGTGTCCCCAAGGGAAATTTCAAGGGAAATTTCAAGGGAATTTTGCAGACTTCACATTAAAATAAAAAATTGCGAGGGGAAACTTCTCTTCTGCACTACCAAATCTAAGAGTGGTACCAGTTTTCACACATTAATCAGTGTTTGCTTTTAACAATTGTCCTTTACAAAATAATATCTTCCCTGTGTCACAACAAATATGTCTGCTCTGGGAAATCCCCAACCTGAAGAGGCTCAACAGATCTGTCTCACATCATCAACTCTTGCTTATTTATACCTTCTTCATGATCTCTGTTCCAGATGGGGGCGAGGATTCGGGCTTTTGGGTTCCATCTTTGGCAATGACAGCGCGATGAACCAGCCAAACAGTGTGTACGGAATCATCTTCTACATCTTGCAGCTGTTACTTGGTGAGTATTTTAAGACTGCAGGTTAACGGTGAACAATAACAGTAATTTCAAGAGTTTTCTTTGCCGAAATGAATTTAGTGTGTTTTTCTGTTTTTTATTTAATGTATTTTTACCTTACACAGGATCTTTAAAAAAGCATAACTGGTCCTCTGCCTACAAAAGCTACACAAGCCAGTTGGTTAGAATGTTTTGTGGTCAACGTTAGTGTTACTTGGTTCCTCAAATATGACTTGGTGGCCTGCTGCCCTAGCCTGTGAAAGTCCAAAAAAACCTACACACAAAAAGCACCTTGAAAGCCATTCTACTCCAGCCTACAAACATGACTGGTCAACTTGTCCTGCTGTCAACGCACCTTTTATGCTGCAGATAGCGTAGTCAAGTCATTTCATACAGTTGATCTGAATGGAGTGCCCACTGATGCTGCTAGATGCTTTTGATTCCGAGACGGGAGACGGCAGTTTTAATTCTGATATGAAGAACTCTTAACTTGCTAAATAACTGTGGTCATGTTTGAATTTGCAATTGTGGGTTGCTCCCCTCTCTCTTGCAAAGTCCATGCTGCCAGTTGCTGGGTCAGTAGGTGAAGATTCAAAAGCAAGAGTGTCACCTGAGATGTGCCCACTCAGTGGCTCTGAACTTCAAGCCCCCGACTGCTCACGTCCCTCAGATAAATACACATATCTCTTTCAAGGAATCTTGCACCTAAGCATGCTGCTGTCAGACATTACACTGATATGGATAGCTCACCCTCTGGCAAGTGCAGAGTTCAGCATGCACGTGCATGTAATAAACGTTGCCTTAGTTAACCAGATGTTTAGGTCTCAGGTTATACCAGAGAGTGTAAAAGCGGAGTGAGAGACACAAACGTTCATTAAATTCCACATTCTATTTTCGCAAGAAGGAAAGGGGGAAGATCTCCCTTCCAGTCCAGAGTCGAGCCCCCATACGCTGATACAGAAGATCATTGAAAAGTTTATATTGTGACGCAATGCGACACTCCCTCTTATGCAGACCAGATCTATTCATGTTTGCTCCTGCTGTAACATATTATGTTGCTCTATCTTGTTCAGTAACTTTGGTTATACCTTATATAGGTTCTGACCAGTGCAGCCATCAGTTAACTCAGAGAGCACAGGGTTCAGCATTGGAGCTTACTGTTGGCTCTACTGAACGAAGCGTGCTGAAGTCTGCTCATTGCCCCTATCCAGGAACTTGTTCTGCAGGTGTCCTGGGCTGCTGGGAGTGTTCATACCAAACAGTCTGTAATCTCACTCTGCAGTATGAAGTTTGTCAGCAAAGTGTTGGAGTCAACTGGCTGTTCAAATGTCCTCCCCCGGTCGCCTGCCTTATCACACAGAAAGGGTTGTTAAAAATATATAATCAGGCAAATTGCTTTCATAAAAGCATTCATACTTGAGGTCTGTAATAGACAAAAAGTCTGTTTGAATATATGGCTCTGCTTTGAATGATGATAAGCTGATTGAGGCTGTATAGGTCATTGGGTCCTTTTCATGTGTGGATCCAGCCATCTAGCTGTTGCCTCTTGGGTTAAATTTCATACATGCTGCCTCATGCTGTCCTTGTTAAGTGCTGAATGCATGAGTGCCCCTCTCCCTCTCCCTTCCTCTCTCCCTTCCTCTCTCTCTCCTCTCTCTCTCTCTCTCTCTCTCTCTCTCTCTCTTTCTCTCTTTCTTTCTTTCTTTTTCTCTCTCCCCCTTTGCCTTAATGAAATCTTGTCACTATAAATAGCCAGATAACGGCACACGTGTATGTGTGTGTTAAATGTCCTCTATACGGAAGCAGCTGCCCTCCTCTTCTTCAGAGGGGGGACAGAGGGGCGTCCCAGTCATCTGGCTCTCTCTGTCTTACTGGAGTGGGGAAAAGGTCATCCTCGCCCTCTGCTGACACAACAGTGAGGGGGCGGCTTCGCAGTGGGCCCAGAGAGCCCGAGCGAGAGAGGGGCCACCTGGATGGGCATGATAGAACCCTCTGAAGCACTTCTGGGTCCTATTTCAGGCCAGAGTGTGGAAAGGACAGGGTGTGTGTGTGTGTGTGTGTGTGTGTGTGTGTGTGTGTGTGTGTGTGTGTGTGTGTGTGTGTGTGTGTGTGCGCGCGTGCGTGTGTGCGCGTGTGTGCGTGCGTGCGTGTGTGTGTTTGTTCTCCACTGTCAGATGTCTAAACTTGATCTTTACTTCTATGACTTGGCGCACACGCAGATAAACCAGGCTAGCTCTGCAGGGGCCTTGAGGTAAACTATCAGCTGGTGTTCCCTCTCACATAATCCTTGTCACTTCTATTAAAGGAGCAACCCAAGTGGTTAGATAGCGAGTGTGCAGTTTCCTTACTTCCTGCTTAGGATATACACCCTGTAGTCTGATGTCCGGTCACTGAGAGGGTAAGGTTTGTGTAAACCAAATGCTTCAGTCAGAAATGTGCTCATCATATTTCCTGTATTTTATTTGAAAAACATGGTCTTAATGAACCATCCATTGCAACCATTATATCTTTATCTGCTTGTCAGCATAACCTAAAGGTTTGTAACAGGTTCAATCTGATTGCAGATGCATATTTCCTGCCCCCCTCTAAAAAAGGTCAGCAGGGTCTGCTTGTCTGTGGGAACAGTAACAGAGCCCGTTAAATTCAATAAAGACTTCCTATACAGACATGGACTCATAAAGTTCTTGTTATTGGTGGGATTATGGGATATATGAATTTTTTATTGAGATTAGACTAGGAATGTATTCCTTAATCCGTATGTGAAGAAGTCCACATCTCTGTGTGTGTGTGTGTGTGTGTGTGTGTGTGTGTGTGTGTTGTGTGTGTGTGTGTGTGTGTTTGTTCCCAGGAGTGTGTTTAAAAAAAAAAAACGGTGTGTGACGCCATGTGAATGGTCACAAGTGTGATGGGTGCAGGTGCAGTGTGTGTGTACACTCCCAGGGCTCTGACCCGTGTGTGGTTTCATGTATGGAAGGCCATGTGAATAGAAAGTATGATAGGTGCAGTGTATGTGTGCTCTCCCAAGGCTCTGACCCATTGTATGTGTTTGTGTTTGTGTGTGTGTGTGTGTGTGTGTGTGTGTGTGTGTGTGTGTGTGTAGGAATGACGGTGAGTGCCATGGCAGCCCTGATCCTCATGAGCACGTCCATCGCCTCGGTGATGGGATCCCTCTACCTGGGGTACATTCTCTACTTCGTTCTGAAGGACTTCTGCGTCATCTGCGTCACCACATATGCACTGAACTTCATTCTCTTTGTCCTCAACTACAAGCGACTTGTTTACTTGAACGAGGCTTGGAAGCAACAGCTCCAAGCCAAGCGGGACTGAGAAGGAAAAAAACAAAGAAGGAAACAAAACAAAAAAAAATGTGACCTCTGAACTTTTGACTTGCCACCAGGAGACCTTGCTTCCATACAATGTTCATTCTGTGTCTAAAAAGAAATTGTGAAAAAATTAGGGGCCAGAGATCACAAGTTTGTCGCAAAAAAAAACAAAGGAAGGATTTAAAAACGGAAAAAAAATCTATTTGTCCATATTCGCTTTGTTAAATTCCCTTATTCTACCCAAAATGAATGCTCACATAAGGGATGGGGTTAAAAGAAGAAGAAGAAAAAGAAGAAAAAACTAGGAAAACAAGCACTTGCAGAATCTCCAGTACTGACCATGGATGACATCCTGCTACTGAAGAGAAAGTCGAGGCAGAGAAAGCGAGAGACGTTGGTGCAACAGGACGAGATGTGGCGTTTACTTGAAACCAAGGGGATAGTCCTGCCCCCGGGTTCCTGAACTGTACCGAGAGGAGAATTATGGGTTTAAGAAAAATAAATGTGCATGATCATGAGGTTACTGTACAGTTCTCAGATATGATTCCACAACAAGATATAATAAGGAGTAACATCAACAAAAAGTGTAATTTCTTATGTTTACAGTCATTTTTTTGAAGAGGACCACTAATTTTAAAAACATGGGAGAATGTGAGACCTTGTGTGTTCATCGGTTCCTTTTTTTGTCTCCTCTTTTTTTTTTTTTTTTTTTTTGCAAATCTGTAAATAGCTGCTGAGCAATATTCCAAGCTAGATTGTGTTTTAGTGTTGACAGATGTAAGTGGACAAAAGAACAAAAAAGAATCCAAAATACGGTGAAACATTGTGATCTGGGTGAACAGGTGTGACGATGTGCATGCACTAATTGTGTCCCTCACCGTCAGCAAACAGGTATGCTGTCGCTTGGATGCTTTCTGAACACCTACCAGTTGTGGGTTTTTTTTTAAAAGAGGTTTGACATCTGAACAACCTCCAATTGAGTCTGTCCTCCAGTCTTCAGGGCAAGAGCTCTGAAAGACCCCCCCCCCTCCGCACTACCCTTCTTATCTGCTAAGCCTACTCTCCAGAATAGCACCTTCATCTGTATCTTTCTGAAACCTTGTAAATATTTTTTGTTCTAAGCATTCCTGACACACAGGAGGAGAACCATTAGACTTATGTGCCTACAGAACCGTGATGTGAAAATACCTTTGTTTCTTCTTCTCCCCATTACTCTTCATTGTCACCTTAGTCACTGTCTCAACACTCACTCTTGCATTTTTGTATACTGTACTTGACGTTGTTTCTTAACGTGGTTAACACCACAACTACTACACATCCCCCCTTAACTGTCTCCAAATGTGCTTTTGAATAACCTGCTGACGAATGGTGAAGGTATGTGAAAAGTGTAGGACAGAAAACAGCTCTGAACTTTTGATTTGTATGCAACATGTCATACTAGTTTCAGTAATTTATTAGATGTTTTGAGTATGTTTTCACTGCTGTAAGCAAGGTCTAGAGCCCTCCCATGGTGGTCTAACATGTGTTGCTGTGTTTTGAATTTGAAACTACATTACCCACAATGCTCAGTGCCCTAGCCACTACCTCTCAGTATTGTTCCTATTTGATAACATCCCAAGCTTTTAGGAGTAGCTACCGAAGATGCCAGCAGAAACAGCTTTTAGAGATCATAGCGCCTTGTTACTGGTTGATGGTTTATCATGGTAAATGAATTGCGTTTCCCTACCTGTTAGAGGCAAGAGGTGCAACATTTACGTGTCTGTGTTTTGTGTCCTAGCTCAATCTCACTAATAACTGATGGATTGGCTCTAGCAAGCCCTGTTTGGTGTGTTGTCCCACGCAGCAGAACAGATGTCAGTGTTCTTATGTATTAGGCCTACTGTCTCTGAATAGTGTCAAAACAATGTGCACACTCATTGGACATGGTAATTTTCTTTTTTTTCCCCAGTTATCTTTTAGGTCAGGGGTTTCTCACTTGTGTAAATCCATGTGGAATTCCTGGTGAATAAAGTCTGTCTCTTTGTGCTAAAATGCAGCTTTTTTCCATTCACCTATGGTTGAAAGGAAGCCAGAGAGGCAAGTTTGACAGATTGTTCCGTGCCCTGTTCTACTTTTTTAAAGATTATCATTATGTATTTTTTAAAGTTCATCATTGATGCTAATTTTACCTGCTTTAGTAATGCTGGCTAGAGAATGTTGCAGGTCTTGTGCGGTATGTCCAGAGGCTTTAAAACACCTTTTAAAGACATACCAACACCCATTACTCACAATTACACTCTGTGTCAAAGAAACTGTTGTGGCCCTGAACATAAGATGATTCCATGATCATTAAAACCAAGGTGTGTATTTAAGCAAGGTCTTGTTGCCTTTTCGTCTGAGTCCAGTAAGAGAACTGTCCGCATACTGCTTCCTGATTGCTCAGAATGACAAGTACACTTAAAATTATGGTCATTACTAATATTGAAAACCTATCTTCATGGCATCCACAGAATGGCAAAATTTGATCAAAACAACTCTTTCAGTTCAGGTAAATAACCAGACTGGAGCGTTTGTGTTTATATGTAGCTGACAGTACGCACCTCCTCAAATTTAGCAAGCAAAAAAGAGTTGCTGCAGTCATGATGTCCACTAAAAGTGCCTTCTGTCTGCCCCATGGGCCTTGGCCAGTTTGGAGCAGCAGTACAGCCTTGTTGGTCGAGCTGATGGGAACAGGCACTCCTGCTTGCTATGGAGAAGGTGTGCACAGATGAGACTGAAGATATGTAATGTCACTTGCCTATTGGATGTCCGTTAAGAGAGGCCCACCAAAAATCCAACCAATGAAAGACACAAAAATAAACACGACGTCGTCTGGCGTTACACTAGTTGCTGTGTTTGTTTTTCATCTCTTCTTGTTTTTATTTTCTCCTCTCATGTTTTAATCTGAATTAGAGGTAGCATATTTTGTTGACTATTGATACCTTGTGTCCCAATATCTGAGAATGTTAAGGGTTAAGTCATTATGTCTTGTCAGGCTAGTGAGAATTTTTCATGGGGCTGTGTGTTGTGAAATCTAGCCCTTTAGTTGTCTAGTCAATTAAAATTATAGGTTACTTTAGCAGACAGAACAAACAAAAAAATGTATTGGAAGTTGGGGGTACCTTGTCATAGTCATTTCTCACTTTTTAAAATCAGATCAAGGGTTTCTTTTTATTTTGGAGGAAAACTGTGTTTAGTTTGCTTCTGTATTTGCCAAATATAAGTTGAAGAAAAGAAATGCTGTATTTTCTTACATGGAAAAGTGTTACAAGAAGGGTGGAACAGTGCAGAAAAACAATCGGATAAAATCCACTTTCTTAACTGTGTGTGAGGAGCAATTTGGAGAGGATACACTTCAGTGAACTATAAGAAAAAAGAAATCATCTCATTGTTGTGTGGAAATGGTCTACCATTAAAACATTCCCTCAGAAAAATGACATCTTCCTTTTTTGTCTTTTGCCTGCTGAGGTGGGTAGGCCAGTTTGCAAGTTCCCTTTTGACTGTTACTTCAATCAGTGGATCATAGAACGCACATTATCCTTTTTAAGTTTAATTGGTATGGGAAAAATAACATTTTTAATTCTTCCAGCATGATTACAACTAATGTACACACACACATGTACTTGCTGTACTGCTTTACAAAAAGCAAACAAATGAACATGGATCATTGACAGGCACACGAAGGGGAAACGCCTGCATAGAATACAGTTCTGTGTTAGTTGTTATGGTAGCACTTTACTTGAGGTTTTCGACATATGAGTGACACGAAACTGTCATAAACATGATCAAACATAATATAATGACACCTCAAAATGTTTGAGTGTTGTCATTGAGTGTCATTCGTTTTTTTTTTTATGTCTGACCCCGAAACAGTGTCAACTTCACATATCAAGAACTGAATGACACTTAATGACGACAGTCATGAACATTTAAAAGTGTCATTACATATTCATGATATGTGCCATGTCATGTTTATGACAGGTTCACGCCACTCTTGCGTTGAAAACCTTGAGTAAAGTGTAACTTGTTATTTCGAGTAGGCTACATAAGAGTAACCTTTTTAAACAGATAAAGAAGACATGGCTGGCAGCAGAGGGTCACATCAACCTACTGGTATTCTGCACTACATGGAGACTATTTGACTTAACCCCCACATCTTTATGGCAGCTGCTACTTATAGTTACAGTGCAGTGGATGAACATAATTTTTCCTCTTCTGGCCATATAGGCAGACAGGGGTGTCACATTAACATTCAAGCGCTTAGCGCCTTTTGGATAGCTTGGAGTAAAGGGCAGGCCAGCTGCACATATTGGTTGAGGGACAGCACAGCACCTTCATGCTCAGGCATGTAACAGGCACAGACTCATGGGTCTGGGCTTTACAACCTGTGCATTTTGATACTTTGACAAAAGTCTGGTTCTAGTAAAATCTGGT
The DNA here is from genome assembly GCA_015244755.2 of Tenualosa ilisha. NCBI lineage: Eukaryota > Metazoa > Chordata > Actinopteri > Clupeiformes > Clupeidae > Tenualosa > Tenualosa ilisha. The sequence goes on along the minus strand of PYXC01000176.1, from coordinate 3,969,983 downwards.
TCAAGAATTTCACGGCATACTGATACAAGGTAAAAGTAGACAGAATGTACTGTATGTTTGGAATGCTCTAGACACAATAAAAGAAGTGACTTCACAATAACTATGCTGCAGCGATACACAAAGTATGCTGCCACAATCACACAAAATGTAACTTCCCAATCATTATGAAAATGTATGTCTGAAATGATAACCAATGAATAAAAGATCCAAGAGATTTTCAGTTTAGAATCATCATTCAAACCATTACCTTCGTAAGATTTTTTTTAAATATCATCTTTGCACACAATCAACTCTGTGTTGAGTGAATGTGCTCACATTTTCCCTTACTTGAAACCAACCATTCAAATGAGCCATAATTAACTGAACAGAAACTAATAGGAGAAAAACACATCACCTCATGCGAAAGCCCCCTCTAATGAACTGCACTATAATTTCTCAGCAGGCATTACTGTGCCTGTAAACAATTCAGGTCCAGCACTGATGTAAATTCACAGTTTAGTGTAGCAAAAATAATTAAAAAAAAATAACTAAATCTTCTAAGGCACTTTGGTAGTGGTATGCCTCCATACAGTGCTTAATTCATGTTCACAGAGCCCACCACCAAGTCTGGCCCCTACATCAAGAGCAGGGATATTTAGCCCAGACAGGAAGGATGCCCGTCTCATTTGCTATTCTCCAGTAGCGGTCTCTCAGGAGGTATGCAGCAGCTTTGGGTTGCCTCTGACGTGTGAAGATGCCCTTTTTGTTCCCCACAACACGAGTGATAGCTGGGGAAGGAAAGAGAAGAGGAGAGGGTTACTTGTTTTGTTTTGGGAAGGCTAGAGATAAAGTTGGAGTGGAGGCAGAAAATCTAAGGCCTCATTTTTTTCCTTCAGGGAGGAATCTGTGGCATTCGGTCGAGGGTGATTGCCGTGACCTTAGACTGGCATGGCTCTAAGCTGGTCTGCAAGCCTCCTCTGTAAATTCCGCCAGCTCCCAAAGCAAGAGTGCCAGGTCTCCAACTTTGTGGACGAGTTGCAGGAGCCAGACAGCTTATTTGTCATGGAAGTCTCTGAGGACCAGATGTGTACAATACAGCAAGTCATGCCCGAGGACACCCAAACAGGGTTGGCTGACATGTGTATGGAGACCATAACACATTTGACAGGGTTTGACAGGGTTTTTATACTTATGCAATGCTTTGAAAAGGAAAAAACAGAAGTTGCATGTCAATTAAAAACGAAAAGTGCGTAATTCAGCGATGTTCTCATCATTTTGCCAGTGATTTCTGCATTGGCAAAAATCCTAATTTATCTACACTGATCTTCATCCGATGAGAGCACCACCATTTTAAGCCATCCTGCGACATGCACACATATCACATCAAGTAAGACAGAGGTCGAACCAGGCCCTCAGAGACAGCAGTGACTTTGACATCCCAATATGGAAACACCTATGGAATGCTGTGCTGACGGTCCCTCATGTAGACACGGCTGAGGCTGAGGGCCTGTGCTGGGCACACTCACAAGCTCAGCTGGTTATAAAGTATCATGCCAGCCTGCCACCCCCACTCAAGCTGTCCTCACAGGAGAGAGCCCAGAGCTTTCCATACCTGGCACTGGCCTACATTCCAGCAATGCCACATCTAAGGGCCTATTCACTGCAGCCAAGACTGATAGCTTACCGGTAATATGCATGATTTTGGTTTCATGTAGTGAGTAGGGATGAAAAGGATAATTCTAGAAAATAACACATCAGTTGAAAAATGGTCCTTACTCTGCGCAGTCATGAAATCCGCAAAGTTCCAAATGAGCTCGCCGATGACATATTTCTTCCTTTTCTGGTCAAACACATTGTGGTAGTTTTGCAGGACTGTTTTTTGGTACTCTTCTGTGAACATCATAGGAGGATCCTGCAAAAAATATTACAGATCGCTGTTCAATTTTAATACTTATTCTGTCAGTACCAACAATGCCAACACTGAGATAAGGTTACACAGCCAAGACCTTCTAGCGACTTACATTGTGCAGTCCAGGGACAGCATCTGCCCCATACTCGCTCTGAATGATGGGCTTCTGGTACATTCCGTACCAGTTCTCAAACTGGGTGTTCAGCTGGATGGAGATGACCTCAAGGTGGCCAGGGTCATGATACCAGGAGAAATAGCTGTTGACACACACCACATCCACATAGGGTGCCTGTACATAAGAGAGGGGAAATAGGTGTTTAATGTGGACCGTTAGATAAAGGTGTTTACATATTTGACATAACTGTCTCACTAAAATCAGAGTATTGCAAACAGGCAAAGGAGGGGACTCAATATATTTTTATCTAAAAATAGGTTTGTGCAACACTACAATTGAGGGGGTTTCTTTCTGAAACCACATAAAACTGGGTAAGTTAGTGAGGCCCCGGAAACCAACAAATAGTGCATACAGCGGAGAGTCTTACTCCTTTGTCCCTGGCGTAGTTACTGTCAGTGATAAAAGTCACCGGTCGCGTTGAATCCAAGGACTTTGTATGAGACACCAGTGTTCTAAAGAAGGTAAAAAAATGGAGAAGCTGAGAAATCCTTTCCGTAACACGAACCACTCTGCAATGATCTCCCATGTCTACTTCAAACCAATATCTATTTCTGAGTGTATTATTATGAAAACACATACACCATGATAGAGGATGACAAGCATTTCAGTAGAACCTGAAAATACTGGTTTCCATTAACATAAAACACATAGACTTAAAACTTAGGCCTGCAACTGAATGTAGGTGGGGCCATGTTTGCTGTCTCCTTGAAGGAAGGAGCAACTACCCAGGGGCTGGAGCAATCAGTGGCATTCCATCATGTGTTTGCCCAAGAGCATGTGCCAGCAGAATCAGCTGATTCCAAGTGGCTGGGCTCATAGAACTGGTTAATTTCGTAATGTTAGATTCCTGCAGTTCAACTGATTTTGTGAAACGCTCTCTGAGGGATCAAGAACCTGTACCTGCACATGTGCCATTCCATTCCATAGCAATGGACAAACTAAGTAGTCTAAAGCAGCAATTACATAAGCCTGCCAGACACTCCTGAGAAACTCCTTTCCATACGTAGAAACTCCTGGGAAAGACCTGTCACTGCCTGGTCTATGGTATGTGGGTCACATCTGCGATCGCTTCAGGTGTGCCATTCTGCTCAGACCACATTCCTTCATTCCTTCTCAGAATCTGAAAGATAATACAAAGCCCCTACACATGCATACACCAAACCTGTGAGCTCCAGCTAGTATTTACATTACCCAAACATACTCTACTCAACATATCACATACTACAGAAATATGATGTAGTATTAGTGTCTTCATACTTCAGATATGTATACTATGTAGTGTGTACTATAGTACTGTACTAATGTACTTAACACTAGTATCTACTGTACAGCAGCTCTATTTTAAGTCTTAAATTTGGTTATCCAGTTTTAGATTTAGACATATCTGAAGCCCTTGTGAAGCTGTTGACAGACAAAGGAGCAGAACATCTGTCTCACTTGAAGTAGTATCCAGCTGGGGGCATCTCCGCTGCCGGCTCATTGGCTACAGACCACATGACCACAGAGGGGTGGTTCTTGTCCCTGCGGACCAGCTCATCCATGACAACCAGGTGATGGGCCAGGGAGGTGTTATCAAAACTCCGTCTGAGGATGGCACCCATGCAAAAAGCTAAAGGGGTTATTGTTTCCCACATGATGTAATTACACAACAACAACAGCAGATCAATATGCTGTACACACTGAAGGAAGATATTACATACCATAGCTAATTAATCATTGTGAAGGTTACAATGAAGCAAACAAAACTCACATGTCCTTGATGCCCACTCCAGGGCACTCATCTATGACCACAATGCCATGACGGTCACACATCTGAAGGATCTCCTCAGCGTAGGGGTAGTGGCTGGTACGGAAGGAGTTGGCACCAAGCCACTTGAGCAGGTTAAAGTCCTTCACAATGAGGGGCCAATCTAGACCCTTGCCTCGGATCTGTCAAGAGCAGAGCAAAACCGAAGCACATATAAATAACTTCCACAAAACATCTCAGAGGAATAACACCACTATTGTTATATAAGTTTTCCATATTTTGACTCAGAATAAGATAACAAAAATATTAAAATGATCATTCTACATTTGCCATCTAAACCATTTCATACAAACGGTTTTTCATACAAAACAAAGTTATGTTTCCACAGATTGAACCTATACATGGTTGGCCTTTAAATTTATAAAGCTGTACTTTTACAACTCTGTATATTACACTGTAATTGTATCAAAACTGGTTCAGAAATCAGGAGTGGCAGTCATATAGCATTAGGATTCAAAGAGAGTGAAGGTGCCGCCCCCTGCTGGTTCTCACATCTGAGTCCTCGTGCTTGTTCACGCCGTGGAAGTAAAAGGGTTTGTTGTTGATTAAGAACTGAGTATTGGTGACCTGAACAGTGCGGATGCCAACCGGCAGAGTGTACAGATCCTCCTCATTAAGGCCATTTTTGGTTTCTGCCGACACCTGTACCTGAAAAACCAGAACAACTTGGTTGGTTAGTGTGTACCTCACTTCACTGTGTGCTGTGTGCGTTTCACTAATTCACAATTGGTTTAAATGCAGAGACCAAATTTCCCACATTGAATCAAAAGAGTATAGATAGTATAGTATAGATCTGTCTAAATGTACAAAAGATCTGACCTTAGCACACACCCAGACTGTTGAATAATGTATTTATTAAGAAAAGACTCAAGGAAGTGTGATGTGAATGTGCCAAACTGGCATAAATACCTGAACAAATTTGTATTTAAAAAAAAAAAATGTTCAAGTGGAGGACCTCTTGTCTACTGGTACATTTCCATGAATAACATAAGACCAAAAACACATTGTAGTATATATAGAAAGGACATATATAAGGTTCTGGATGCACATATTCACTTAAGGTGAAAACTCTTTCCCACAGACCTACGATCAAGTAAAAGGGTTGCTTGCAGAACTCTATAATAAGACTTTATAAACTCTAGTGACTATTTAACTGTATTAAAGGGTCAGTTTTCCAGGAATGATCTCCATAACTGACAAACTTGTGTCACCTTCAGCTCCGTCTTGCATATTCTGTACCCACTGGGATACAGGGGAAAGCTCTGTTGAGTAGAACATGGCCATACCACATAAGCTTAGTTACCTCCATAGAATACATGTATCCTGGGTTTTCATGCATCAGGTAAGGCCACCACAGGTTGACATTTGGCACTTTGAGGACCCCACTGGCACCACTGGTGGAAACTACACATTTTCCATCTTTGTCCGTGAGGGAGACCTTCACTGTGGCATTGTCACTGCCTTGTACGGACACTTGATAACTAACAACCCCTAAAACACAAAGAAAGATAAAACTTAAAGTTAAATGTCATAGTATACACAGGGCCGATTCAAGGTACTTAGGGTTCCCCAGGCAAACAGGACACAGGCACACCTACGTGAACCATATTTTTATAATCTTCAAGCATCTTTTTCATACAATTATTTCCCTAGCCCTAGCCTAAAGTCACACTTTATTGCAAAACACTGCCAAAAAAACAACTGATTCATTATACATAATGATTCATTATTTTAAATTTAAAATGCTCTGTATCAATCATCCACCTTAAAAATCACCAAAAAGTGCATGGACTACATCTCCATGATGTTAACATTTAAATGCAAGCTATATCCATTCTGTGAAAGATTGCTACTGGAGGTCTTGGCTAAATCAGTGTGGCTATCTTATGTAACGGTGCATCTGCTGATCTTGATGACCCCTTTAGCTTGGGGTCCCTGGCAATTACCTGGTTTGCCCGTCCTGTTGTGACAGCCCTGAGTATACAGTAGAACGTGATGTTGACAGAACCTCCAGTGAATATTTAAAGGTCTTGTTTGCAACAACTGGACTTTCTGAATGTCATTGCTAAGGCTTAATTTCTTTATCTATTTATTTTCCACTTTTCCATGGACATATGGATGAAATGAGCTGACAATGAACTTCCAGTCACTAGGTTCTCTGAACATACAGGTCATACTATGATCTGAAAGACACTCAAAACCAGTCTTACCCATGCTATCAGAGAACGATGTCTGTACTGTGATATCATCAACGTACACAGTAGGTGTGGTGTAGAGCAGTACAGGACGGTGTATGCCAGCATAATTGAAGAAGTCAAAGTTAGTGTTCTGCACAAAATAACCTTCTGGATACCTGTCCAAGCAAAAGGTATTTTAAAAAAGAAACAAACAATCTCAGTCTCATATTGACCCCAAACCGTACGTTTTAGTTCATTCACTTCCATTTTCCACTTCCTATTTACAAAACAACGCATTTGCATATTTTACATTGACCAATGTAACTACAATTACGTGCAACTTGTGTTGTGATTAGTTACTTTTTGGGGTCATTCATGTGCTGGATGGTCCCTGGGGGCAAGGTATGGAGGTCAAGAGTGTTGTTCACGGCAATGGTGATGCGGCATGGAGTTCCAGGAGTCTTTCGGGCGACTGAGCCGATGTCAGCTTCAAAGGGAAGATGGCCACCCTCGTGTGCGGTCACTTTGACCCCATTCACCCACTAAAATGTTCCACAGGAAAACAGAAATGGACAGAAATAACACTGGGTTTATTATGAAAAAAAAACTCTTGGCAGGGCACAATTCAAGATAGCTGAGGTTGAATGTTAGGAAGACAGGGAGAGCTTATAATTGCATACTTACAACCACAGAATAATAGTGAGCACTTCCCACTCTCAGCACAATCCTGCGCCCCTCATCCTGCAGCCAGCGGCCTGGTATCCACACTTCTTTCTCATACCACACCCAGCCTATGAAGTCCCTGAGCTTGGCGTCTTGCGTGATGTCATTGTAGCTGGCAGGTACTGGCATATCAATCACTGGGCCTGACTGAACAGGAGAGAAACATTTAACGTTGAGAATTTGTTTTATGCCAAGTCACCACCTTATAAAACAGAGCCAGAAATTAAAATTCATGCAGCTCGAGAAAGTTAACATTTAACTAAACATTTAACTAAACGTGTCATGCAAACACACCTCGGGGCCCCTCACCGCAACTTTGTAAAATGCTATGCAAGAATGCCAAGAATGCAAGAATGACAACTCCCTGTCTAATCAACCAAGTAAAGTTATAATTGAACAACTGTTATGACCAATACAGACACGTGAATATAGATTTCATAGCCTATTGCAAATGTTATGCCTGAGCATTGACTGAGTAACTACCGCGTGTTAACGTTGTGCTTCTGCTGTGGCAGGTTGCGATACATGTTGCTGCATTTGTTTGTAACACGGTGAGGATAGCGTTACATTAGCTAACACAGGCAACGGTTTTGCACACTTTGAGCGAATACTGTTACCTCGGCCAGCCGACTTTGGAACCACGATTTCCGGAAACCCAAATTCCTATCCTTCGAAAAGTCAGCTCGGAAAGTCCATAGCCCGCTCAGATCTTTCACTTCACGGCTTGGAGATTCACGAGGGAAAAGCATTCCATTTTCAAGAGGATAGCCAACATTCCAAAAACTTGACATGCAGAGAAAGCCTGAAAGCCATAACAGCTTCATTTCTCCTGCCCGTTATCTTCTTTCTACCCTCTTGTCACCCTAGCCGCTGTTACCACATAGAAATACAAACTTTCCTCTTGCCTTCCGCATTCACTGTCACATGATTTTGGTCATATGGCCCTTATGGTTCAGACACAAAAAAGGAGGAAGCAAAGAAGCGAAAAAACGCTCATTAACGATTTTTTATTTGAATTTGACACGATATGAGCAAATCACCATTATTAGCTTAATGTGATCTTCTAAAGGTGAATTGCAAATAAAGGCCTTCTTATAGATAATGAAGATTGTTAGGACGGCTAGATGGATGACCACATTGTGCCTTCACAGCAACCTGATCTTTCTTGAGATTATGGATATTGCAGACGACAAATAATTTCTTCTAAAAGCTTTTTTCTAGTACTGTAATTGTGTGTTATCAGTGCTGTCAAAACCCAAGATATTTAGTTCCCCTGAAACCAGTGCACTGTTCACTAGATGGCAGCATACACTGTTTGGTTCACTGTGTGTGGTACCGTAGTCAAACAAATTACACCCTGGAAGAATTCCGAGCGTGGATACAGATGCCATTCACAAGCTTTTTTTAATGAATGGTTCTATTCTTTAGTATATTTACACCTATTTTGAATTTCAGAGCCGTTGACTAAATGATGATAAGGAATAATTGGAGATGGGAAACAATTTATTTACTCCTGAAAAAACTTGGAACTTGGAAATGCAGGTGTGTTTCCTCAGCAAGAGTTGAAATGACCTACAGCCTTGATTATGTTTTTGGTGATGGCAATTAATCTTTTTTCAGCAATTTTCAGCAATTAAGTCTACGAGCTAGTACAACATTTTATGTTGGGTTTTAAAATCATGGCACTCAAAATATGTAATATAATTATCATCAGCACTCACAATATGCAAGATGAGTTTATTTCCTCCCTCCCAAAGATCTCTGTAAAAACACTGGCATTCAATTTGTATGGCTCTTAGCAAGACAGGGTGAAAGGAAGTTTGCTGTTTGTCTTGTTAAGTCAGGAATTTTTAAATCCTCTCTCTTTAACTTAATTTGCTCTGTCAACAGTTCTTTTCCTATTAAGGATTTATATTTCAATCAATTATCAATGACTTTGTGTTTATTAGGTGAACCTGAGGAGAGACCTTGTTCCACGCCCACCTAATGTTGTCATTTTTAAAGACTTTCTCCTGACGCATTACTGAGATCTCTCAAGGAAAAAGTGTCACAGTGGGGTTTTATGTAATTCCACATTCTGAAGCCTGAGTCTACTCCAGAAAAGGGGAGTTCATGAATTAGTCATTAATTGGGATGTGCACTCTTACACATAACAATATGCATTGTGGGGGGGAATGATTTTTATAGCATGCTGACATCCATTGTGATTTTGGGATCACATTATTTATTGAATGAGTGGTAAACTACACATGCCATGGGAGCATGGGGCTAACTCAGGTAATTCCATCTACATTTTGCTGCTGTGTCCTGCTGAATCTTATGCGCCAATTAAAAATGCATACGCACATTCCCAGGAGAACCAACTGGGATTGACAAGGCAGGGACAGCAAAAAGAAAAGTCTGCATTTCTTCTGCCATTTGCTGCCAATAAGATGGTGCAGTCAGCGCTTGCGCCATGAACTTAGGTATTACGCACACTTTCTTTAAAAGAAACACTTTCTGACCCAGTTTCTGTGTCCTGGAAAGTTGTTTGTATGAAAAATAAACTGCATCTGTGTGGACCTTTTGTGGTCACACTCACAAGTTTTGCAAAACACTACAACACAGAAGTAAAGAAAGATAGTTGACATGTGTAACACACCAGGTTCATGTTGGCCAAGACTTGTTTTCTGTCATCTGTCTTGTGTCCTTGCTTGTAATCCGATGTCCTTTCAACTAAACCAAATTTTGCCCCAAGGGACAATAATGGTAGCCAGGCTAGCGCCATTTAGTCTTTTCTCTCAATTTGCTTTAGCTTTAGCACTGCGTCAGCTTCGGTTTGCACCATCTCTGAGCTGGGACATCAATCAGCGGACAGAGGGAGGGCCAAAAGTGATAATGCTGATTCAAACTGTGCGTTCCAGCACATAACATATATCACAGGAACAGGAACAACTGTACTAGATCACACTGACTGAAATGGTCAAGTAGCCTGGCCTTGCCTTTCTAACGCCTTTGCTTGATTATCATCTCCCTGCAAGTGCAAGTCTAGATCTGATCCCATCGAGCACGTTGTCTCAGGTGGCATTTTAACCTGTCCAATCAGTGAACAGAGGGAGGCGTTGTGCATGCAGAGCTTGAATACAATCAGCTATCAGTCAGGCAAGTCAGGCAAGCTATCAGTCAGGGGCTGATCCAATCTTTTTAAACTTAAATACTTCAAGCAAGCAATCGAAGCGACCGAATGTACGAAACAAAAGAATAAAACAAGGGTCTAGTTTCATTTCCAGGCTAATGGTGAAGTAAAGCGCTGTGTGTGTCAGCACCATGCATTGCTTTGTTTGTTATGCTGCCAGTCACAGTTACTTAGCATCACTGTGCATCATGTCAGAAGTTAAAAAAAGAGAAAGAATAATGTAACTGTGCTGCCATTCTTCCTGTTTTCCACACCTTTTTGCGTCCTGTTTCTCCACGGTGATTGTCAGGCCGTTGTTCAGCTTGCAAGAGTAAACAATTCCTACTTAACACAACATTTGTTCAAGAAACATGACACAGGCTGGGTTGGGTCTGGACTTCCTCTTGGTTCTATATTGTATACATCCCCTCCTATAGCCCAGCCATAATAGTATGTTCTTCCTTGTGGATGCAGTGAGGTTCAAGAGGTCACTGTTTTTTTCCCATTCACCACAGCAAATAAATTGTGTATGCTCATTAAACTACATGATGTGCTGTGTAAATCTCCCATCTGTATATCGGGAATATAATGAGAGCTTTTTACATCCTCTCTTGTCTCTCATTCAAGAGCCCCCCTCCACTATTGGGCACAGGCTGGTGAGTGTGGGCACTGGACACCCTTGCCCACACAAGGTCAGTGTGGAGAGGCATGAAAAGGCGTTGCATGGTACCCAACGATCAGAGGTGCGTGGTGTGAACATGTGGTGTGAGGTGATTGAGGTCAGGCAATCTCTCTGTCTACCTACGCCCCATCACACACACACTTGGTACCTGGCAAGCGCTACAATGATATGACTCATCCACAGTGTGTAATCAGCCTTTCAGATCCAGAAGAGCTGTAGGGGGATATTCTCCTTCATTTTTGTGAAACAATCTTCATGAGGCATTGAAACTATTGAGCGTTTGATAAATGATCACAACAGAGCCATTCATCTGTAGTAGCTCTTTATCAGACCAGCAGGGGTTACTGTAAATAAATTATTGTTCATAGGCATTTATCTATTTGGACTCTCAGTGTGACAAAACGGAAAGAGTCTTTGAAATGCAGAATAGAATATAGGGTCTGTGAGCAGCAGAGGTGCTAAGCTACCCAGCCAGGGACAACCGGTGGCAGATTGTCTGTGTGGGCCGCTGGCGTGACTGAGTAGGAAGCGAGCTCTTAAATCACGCTGTTCCACCCTACCTCCTGCTCCATGCCAGGGACGCGTGCTAGCCAAAATGCATTGTCACCATTTTCTGCTTGTGATTCCTGCAGCACCCTCTGCACAACAGCCTCAAGTTGTGTACATTCAGTTTGCCAAAAACACTTATCACAATGATTCATTCATAACTCAAGCAATTTTTTTTTTATTACAGTTTAACCATTGTTGGACTTCAGTGACAAAGGACACTGCAAACAAAAAGCCTGAATGAAAACTAGACAACAAATCATCTTCTGGAGAGCAATCTTAGAGTTTGGAACGCATGATGTAACCAGGGCATCCTGTGTTGGCTGCTACCCATTAGAGGAGTGAAGTGGCAGTCTCTCTGCCTCATTGAGATTCATCCAGGGGCCGTCTAATCTGTCTGCCTGCCTACCCCCACACCCCTAACCCTCCCATCTGTTCCCCCCCAATAAGCCGGTCTTCAGGGAATATTTCTACGGAGCAACATTACAGCTGATATATAACGCCACATTAAGCAGTCTTTCCCCTGCTTAAAATGCAGCGCAAAACACCCAAGATCCAATTACCAAGGGAGGGATAGAAACTCGAGATCGATTCTCATCCCCTTGGCTGTCTTCACGCAGTGAAAAAGATGTTTGACTGCCAGTTAATCTACCTCAGAGTGAGGACTGCTATGGATTTCAAGGTTTGTCAGCTACCACCTAGGTAATGGTGTGGCGTTCTACAGTGCCCTGCTAAAACCTATCCAGCCTTTCTGATGAGCTGCTGAAGGACAAGTCAGATTCTCAAAGTGATTTATTGTCGTATTAAAGCCTCATCATGGCCTTTTGGAGTCCTCTGGCTGACACTGGAGGGATAGTCATAAGCTCTATCTGGACACAGGTGTGTGAGGCCAGTATGTGAGAAGTGAGGCTTGGCGGAAACTAATAAGATCTGAGATATACTCGAAGTGCATGGAGGTATATTCTCTCTCTGTGTGTCTGTCTGTCTCTCTCTCTCTCTCTTCCTCTTTCTTCTTTCTACAATGTTGCCCTCAATGTGGAAACTTCTCAGTCTTTGTCTTCCTCCTCAACCCTGCATTGCGGGAAAATTCTACTCCCCAAATGACTCAGTAAATTGAAGCTGGGGGTGGAGGGGAGGCAAACAATTCCTGCAGAGAGCACATCAAAACAAAGCCTTGTTTAGACTGCCGGAGGATGGAATCATGTTATTCAGCAATCAAGATTTGACTCAGCTCAAAGGACGAAAAGGTTTTTCTTGTGTCTAACCCAAGCTACCGTAGGGAGATGCATTTGAATGGTTTGGTAAGGGGGGGGTCAAAGCAGTGCAACCATTGAGTCTGAGCATGGCCCCCATCCTAACTCAATTACCATCTTCTTTGCAGCAATGCTGTTGAAAAGGAGTCTTTTATTAATGCAGTAATTTAGAAGAGGAAGAGAGGGAAGGCCCTGTGGCAAAAGTTTAACAAAAAAGCTCACACAGTTTAATGTGTTTTATTTGTCTCCACACCAAAGCAGTCTTTGAGTGAAAGAATGATGAACGCCCCCCCCCCCCCCCCCAATCCACCCAAACTAAAGACAGCTTGTGAAAGAAAAATGGACAGAGTGGAAAATCAAGCAAGAATAAGGAATGAAGGTGTAGGAGGAAGAACTCAGGGGATGAGAACGAGTGAACCCCCACTCTCCAAAAAAAAAATTGAAAAGAGCAAAAAAATAGAGAAGAAAGGAGGCATCCCTCACATCCACTTCCCACACAGAAGTGCATCTTTTGAATTATTCATAATACCACAGCGCTGAATAATACATGAATGTGTGATTAAAAGGATGCATACTAATGAGTGTGTGTATATGTGTGTGTGTGTGTGTGTGTATGTGTATGTGTGCATTTGGGGACACATAGCATTTTGTCACCTGCCACCTGCACTAATAAACACCTTTAGTGAGGAAAAGTAGAGGCACTTCAAAGGATCCTCACAGAAATTTCATTTCAAATATGAACACGAAGGGTAAGGGAGAAAAATACTGGTTTAAGCACCTGAGACTAAACATAAAGGTATCCCTTATTTCATGAGGAGTTCACAAGAGGCTACGATATGGTTCCTTTCCAGTGCTGTGATCCTTTTGATATCCTTGAGAGGCCGCCACACCAGATTACGCGTAACAAAAGTGGAGTGTGTGAGAGGTTCCATGCATTCAGAAAGACTGGACACTGAATAATGCATTCCTCCGGCATCCTAACAGGGATGAGACCAAGTGCCGGGGAATCCTACACAAAGTGCCTGGGGAACAGAGATTTATCTGCAGTGGAGTGTGCTTGTGTGTGTGTGTGTGTGTGTGTGTGTGGGAAGGTTGGATGTTCTATGGCAAATTGGTGGCAAGGTTTTGATGTGTGTGTGTGTGTGTGTGTGTACACGTGTATGTATCTGTTTTATGTCCTTGTGAGGGATGAATATGTGTGCTCGTACATCTTCTTTTGTGGGAAGAGTGTAAATGTAGGCATGTTCATGTAAACAGAACTTCAGTGCATATACAGAACATATAGACAACACGTATACATCCAGAAGATACATTATTGTGGAATAAAAACACATGTACATCCACAAGCAAGACAAAAGAGCATGACCTATAGAATCCATTATTCATAAATTTATGTTTGTGTGTATATATATATATGTGTGTGTGTGTGTGTATGTGTGTGTGTGTGTGTGGTGACATGCATGCCCTTGAAACAGGAAATGTACAATTTGAATGTTTTATTGAATTCACATATGCATAAAGTGTCCAAAAGGGAACTAAACCATTGCAAAAAAAATGTGATTTCCTCTAATTTTTTATGTCATTTTTTTTTTTAATTCAGCCTTTAGAACAAAGGATGCAGCTTCAAAGAGTGCCATGGGGCCAGAGGAAGCTGGCACACTGTGCATCATTGCAGGGCTTCCTAGGTATTTTGTCTGCTGCCCCCCTTAAATTTCCTCATACCTTCCTGCAGCCTCAATACCACCATTGTACGTTCTCAACGTGACTACTAGACCAGTTGATTGAATGTGGTTTTGGCAGAGAAGAGAAGAACATAAAACATGACTGTTAGTTTCTAATATGACCAACAGCTGTAATGTGGTGTAAGGCTTTTGGAAGTTCAGATGAATTGGTTGAGAAGTAGCTTAAAACCTTCTGGAATATTCTTGTGGGGTATTAGTGCTGCCAATATGCCATCATTATAGAATACGGATTATATCGTTTATACTGTACATAGGCAAGTTATTTGCTGGGTGAGGTTTGAAACCCTGGTGTGGTTTTCGGTTGGTTTATTGGTTGCTAAAACTGTTGTACATCATAGGTAAACCAAAGGAAATAATATAAACCATACCCCTATGAGAGCTGTGGAAGTAGGTGATAGGTCTATCAGTCAACAGCTACTGTATAGATTTCCCTGCTGTGTCTCTTATTTTGTAAATACAAGAGTAGCTCTATTTTACCTCAGTAGAGCTCTTTTCTCCAGATTATGGTGTAATCGCACGTTTGACGTCATGACTGATTACATAGACATAATGTACTGTATATATTCACATATACAGTACAATATATTCACATATATTCACGTATATTTACTTGTGAGCTATAAAAAGTTATCACAACAGCCTATGAAATAGATGTTTTGTTTTCTGGTCATGATGTTTATAGTGCTTCAGTGAGATTTCTTAGCCCGATACAATTTTCTCTCAACATGTATATATTCTGCGCAACTGTCTCATAATAAAGTTTTTTCTTGTTTGCTTTACACTGCTAAAAGTCAGTGCAAATCCAATAATGTCATTGTCTTTATTCATAGCATGTATCTGTGATTTGATATATATCTGAATGGACCATCATGAAAAGATAAACATGCCCAAACATTATCAGATGAAACATCTGGTCTGAGACATGTTGTTGTGATGGCTCCTATCCAACAGCGTGAGTCTACTGTCACGAGACAATGTCTTGCCCCACCACACAATACGTGCCATGTCGTGTGAATGACACGACCAATTATGACATGTAGGATTTGCAGATTTCAAACAGGAAACCCATCCAATCTATTTTCCCCCCTATAGGTTGAGACCTAGGCTGGAGGGAGCGCTCGAGCTATATTGTCCTTGCCCCACTTTTGATGACGGGTCAAGTCCTTCAAGCGGAGAAGACGCACAGACTACTCCAAGGGTCATCAGCTGGATAAACAGCACATGTTTTCCTTCTCTGTCCTCAAAGGTCCCCTGTTGGTCAAGCCTGTGAATTTGTGATTTACACTCACAAAAACAATTCTGTCCATGACAGTTTTGTGTAGCCTACTTAATTTCACAAAAAAAATCTTAAAAAAATTAAATATGGAGGACACAGAAAAGGTGGGTCGAGATATTGATCAAACACAAGGTCTTAACTGTACAAAAACACACAGTGGGGAAAAAATCCTTGAAGTGATTCCTGTTCATTAGTATTAGTGCTGTAGTTTGCTCTCCTCCATGGGAAAATCTCAGGGTCACCCAAAATAAAGCTCATCTGCTCATCTTACACTGGGCTGTGTTTCTCATGAGAAAAATCAAGGCACCAGGATCTGGGTTTGAAAATGTCAACTTATTACCTACATACTTTTCTGATAGTTACTGATATTCTGATAACTACTTAATGGTATTTGAATGCCATATTAATTTCCTTTTTAAAAGGCCTGTCTTAACTGAACATTTATAGTCTTTGTGTCTCTTTACAGGATTTTACATCTCAGTTGAAACACATGTAAAATACATGATGTTTGTTTATGCAACTCCATAAAGCACTATACGACAATCCATACGTTAATTGAGTTAGAAATCTCGACCAGATATATGAATGTACTAAATATAGTGTTTATCTACATAGTAGATTAGATATTCCCTTTAGCTGTACTCAGGGGCGTCGCTAGAAATTATGGGCCCTATTACAAAAAATAATTTTGCCCCCACCCCAATTCTTAGTGATAATAACAAAAGGATCTCTGGGGCCCCCTGTCAGTGCCAGGCTCTCAGAATCATCCTAACTGCCCCCCTCCTCTGGCACCACTCCTGGCTGAACTCTAACCAAAACAATTTGTCTTTACTATACAAAACAGTCTAGAGTTGACATGTAACAAAAACAAATACATACTTACACATAAAATACATATCTTAAGTCATGTATTTCATGTAGAGCAGGAGAGCACAGCAAGTCAAGCAAGGAGGAACTTTGGTGAATAGTGATCAGTGGTGACCAATAGTGGCAAGATATGCAAGCCCTCTTTGACCCTAATCCCAGTTACCAGCGAGGTGCAGTATGATAGCCTGCTGCCCTCAAAGTTTATCTTAGCACATGGTTTGTTATAAATTTGGACGGACAATATTGCATCATGCACTTCAAAACCACCTCATTTTCTGCTGGTGGGGCCACTGCTAGAGATTTAGTCTTCTTGACAGAGATCTTCTTGAAAGTATTATGAGGCGGGACCATTGCAGCATTCTCTCCTGCACTGTTAGTCAACAAGACAAGTGCATAATTTATCACAGGAAGTGAAAATGCTCACCGACATCTCTGTTTCAGTTGAAGAGTTTTGTGTTCACTGAGTGACATATAACACACTCAAAATGCAAGAAAAAAACGTTAAGGTCTGAAAATGTTGATATATGAGTAGTAGGGCAGCAGTAGGGTATGTGACTCAATGAGTGAGATCAATATTATGCTGTTAGACCCTATTTGATGTAGACTGTATACACTATACTGTACATCCAGCATCCACCGACATAACACAGCACTCACACAGTTTATGACTTTAAAAAATCCCAAAATTGGGATGATGATATAGATAATGCAGTAATTAGGCTTTTAAAAACATACTGCACAAAGATGCCTGTTTACCAATTATGACTGACTTCTGGTCAGACAGCACTGCTGTGGGACCTACTCTGTTAAAATGTCAAACTGTGGTTAAAGGCAGGAAGGAGGGTGGAGGTTTCTGTGACACAGCGTCCAAAAGACATGTAGCATACAATGAAGACTCAATGCCACATTTTTGTGCAAAAACTTTAGATTTTGTTTACAGATTTTAGATCAATCTTTACATGGATAACAGAGTATAACCACAAGAGCAAAGCTGGACATTTACGAAAAACAGAAGTCAGTATCATTCTCTGGTATCTCAAAATAAGGATGTGGCTGTCCTTCTCTGCTACTGTGCTAATTTGTAAGTAAGCACATGTTTTGTTCTCTTTACATATTTTAGAACTTATTACAACCCCAATTCCAAAAAAGTTCTAAAGTTATTGCAACATATGGAAATAAATATCAAATGCTATAATTGTCAGATCATACAAGCAACATATTTGCTTGAGATTAGTCCAGCGACAACATATTAGATCTTGACAGAATTTTTACCTCCTACAAGGAGGTTATTTTGCCAGCGTTGTTCTGACTGGTCGTAGCGCTATCCAGTTTGAAAGACAACTGCTGATTTCGCCCCTAGGATTGAGCCCAGTCTAGTGGTCGTAGCCAGACTATATATTTTGATGTTATAGCTTGGTTTGTCAGTCTAGCTGTCTTTTAAATGTTGTTGTGTAATTAATGAGTAATGAATACGTCCACATCTTTACTTTTGAGAGATTCAGCCTCCCTCTATGATCTTTTATACAAAATCATGTTGCCACTTAGTGTAATTATTGCCCATTGTGTTGTTTTTACCATTATTTCAGCCCTTCATTGCATGTCAAAACATTTTTGAAACATGTTATCAGTCAGTATCAAACTCGAAATGAACATAAACACCTACGCCAAAATTATCCTCTATTTGAATAATTGATATGTAGGCTAACCTTTGCACTATTCTTAATAAATGTGGCTTGCACGTTTTGAAAATAATAACATTTTGTTTTTCGGATTTGGATATTTGGATTGGATATCGGCCCCAATATGGGAAAAATACTTGGATTAGGTATCAAAAAATTTGCAGATTCATGGGCTGATCAATTTCCAAAACTTAATGACCACAACTACCCCGCCACGTTACTGTGTGCTTCTGTGTTTACTGTTAACTGGCTTGCAAAGAATAGACACTGTATAGCATGTCAGTTAGGTGCAGCAGTAAGGTAAGAAAACACAATGCTATTAATAAAATCATCATAAAGGTTAATAAATCATCATTTTCTGTCCTTTTTAATGGACACCTGCAAATATTTAACTTGGATTCAAACTTTGCTCAGGTTGAGTCTGCTTGTCAGTAATGAAGCAGCCTAAACAAAAGGAAAACAAAAAATGCATATTGCAAGACACATCCCTCCTATAATCCAATGAAGATTTTACTCAAGTTGTTTATGAATATTTATTTAAACTGATGCAATAGAAAACATAATCAACATCTGCAGCAGTACTGATTTACACTAGCACCTTGCATAGAAACAAAGTTTCGTTTCCCTTAAGTCCTGTAAGGTTAGATTCATGAGAGTAATTTAAAGTGACAGGCACTTAATTAGACATAGGCCTACAAACATGAAGTACAATGTGATGACACTGGCAGGACTGAGGATCACTTAATTCGAGGGGAATATCGGATCGGATCGGGTATCGACCGATAGGCAAAACCCATGTATCAGAATTGGTCTCGTAACTAAAAAAGCCGGATCGGTGCATCCCTAGTTGATATCTTACAAAATGTCTCTGTTATGGCAGCAGATCCAGTATCCTGTCATTCCTGTCAGATCCAGTATCCTGTGATTCAGGAATTTGGAAGCACTCAGTAGTGGACGCGTGCAAAAACCATGTTCAACAAAAAAGAAAAATATGAGCCAGTTTACAAAGCAATAAATAAAATGTTACCACTTATCAAAGTTTCCTTTCAATAATTCCTAAACACGGCAAGCACGGTCAAAAAACTGTGTATGTCCGTGCTACCCAAATGCTTTCATCTCTCATCTATCACTCTTCAAACTCAACATGCATCTTTAAACACGCTATCAAGTACTATTAACTTAAAACTGAAACGTTTTCTTTCCTAAAATACAGAAATGACAAAACTATTCATGGCCAAATAAAAGTAATGAAATCTTATCTATGGCTCTAACAGTCCCCTGTTTTGGAATTGGGGTTGTATGTTTCAGTTCCT
Organism: Tenualosa ilisha; assembly: GCA_015244755.2. NCBI lineage: Eukaryota > Metazoa > Chordata > Actinopteri > Clupeiformes > Clupeidae > Tenualosa > Tenualosa ilisha. Next base: position 3,950,701 of record PYXC01000176.1, on the reverse strand, counting down.
CCTGATTTGTTTGCATTTCCATTTAACTTTCACAATTTCGCAGGTATATTTTGCTTTATCCAACAAATTATTGGACAAGAAATTGTGAAGGCTGTGAGACCAGGAGACAATGTCACTCTGCAATGCAATGTCAACATGGGTGCGGGGACCTTTACACACTGGCTGCAGTTTTGCAACAATAAGCCAATTGTGGTGATCAAGCCCTCGATTTCAGGGGCTCGATTTCAATTCAAGCTAAGCAATGAGCACAGCTGCTATCATTTAAAGATCATCAATATCACTGTTGCTGACTTGTGTATGTACAACAGTGCCAAGGCAGAGAAGGCAGGAGTGAAATACAAATATGAGTTTGGAGAACAATTCACAAGACTGACCCTTGAAGGTAAGGCAAACAGCTTCAATGAAGTGCTAATAACAGCACATACTAGTAACCTTAATAGTTTACAAAATAGGATCAATAAAACAGGGTACCACATCAGTCATTTAGTGCCCATGGAACAGATAAGAGCGCTCTGACCTTTATCTGCACCTATCAGATCTCAAGTTAGTAACACATCTTGTAATGTGCTTGCACCTTTCTGAACTTGATAAACTTACTTCATCCTGACTAAGTCCCAGATAGTGAACATCCTGAGCAGGTTCCCAGCCCTTGGCCTCCAGTCCTCCTCTGACAAGGTGCTACCAGTGGCTGGCGTTGCCAGTGAGCCTGTCGGCAACTGCGTTTGTTGTTCTCCTTACCACCATCTTCTTCTGCATATTTTCCAGCTGTTGTAAGAATGGTACGCTCCACTTTTCCATTTAGCACATCATTTTTTTCAGTGCCCTCTCTGGGTTATTATGAACTCATTGTGGTCTGAAATAATTGCACACATGCACAGAAGCTTAAGACCTCATCAAAGTGTTCACATGTGTTGTGCCCGTTGTGCCCTTGAGCAAGGCACTTAACCCTAAGGTGCTCTAGGGGAGATTGGCCCTGAACAATTGATAGTTGACAAAAGTTGTAAGTTGCTTTGGATAAAAGCGTCTGCTAAATGTAAATCTTGTGTTCATGACTCCTTAGTCATGCAGGCATAACTCTTTAGTGCTGGTTATAGGCAGAAAGGGATTGTTGAGTAATACAAAAATATTGATTTCCCATTTATTGCATTCTATATTTATTCTCTTTGATGATTATTTCATCAGAATGCTGCCACTTGGATGACCACACGAAAGAAGGAGAATGTCAGGTATCAGGAATGTTTGATTTCCAGCAGAGTATTTGTGACAAGACTTTACCAGTGATGTGATTATGACTGTGCCTGTCTGTCTTTTCAGGAGGGGGTGAGAGGGTATCACTGGTGTAGCACCAGCCAGAGGGATGGGGACTGTCTCCACACGGAAGTGATCTACAAACCCCTGTGATCTTCAGCACTAGGACTGTTTAATGGTTCAAACTTGACTGCGATTACTACTAACCCTGATCCAGCTGGTCACTGTTTGCATTAAATTTTTGTTTGAACAGTTTTATTTATGTATTCAGCATTTTATCACCTGGAGGTTTTCTGATTAGTTGACAGGGTGCTCGTTATTCCCCCGATAACGTGACACCTACAACGAAGATCTTAGTGAAAAGTTTTAGAAGGAAGGTTAAGCCCAAAAAATAGGGCTTTGACTTCAAGTCATGATGCAAAGGTTCCCTTTGGTATGACAGTACCTTAGGGCCATACAAATAAATGTATCCATAGACACAAGTGAGAGCACACTTTCTATTGGAAATAAACATGTTTTTTTTTTTTAAAGTGCTTAAAATACTCTAGAGCTCTGGAGTCAAAGTTTACATTTTTGGGGTCAAGGAATCCAGTAAAATAGGTTTCAACTGGGGTTAATATGCACATTTCACATAAAAAATTGTCATCAGAGTGACTTTATTTATCTTTTCTTTCAAAAACGTTAGTTTTGTATTTAAGCAGTGCAGCCACTTCTGTATTTTATATTTGTCCTAAGTAGCATGAGATTTTGAACAGTCAGGAGTAGTCTGTGCAATCAGTTCCTGCAACATCACATCCCAAGTCAGGCAAGTGAGGCAATCTACAGGACATTCACAGGCCTCTGGCTGTCGTGTGGTGTCCTCTGCCAAGCCTGAATATGTTTTGGTTTTAAGCAGTAACAGTGCAGTTGAACAGTAAATACCAGGTTAAGGGGCTGATGAGATCAAAGAATCACACACCTTCCATGAACACCGAGACCCAGGGGACACACCAGTCTAACCCAAGTAGCACCCTGTGGTTCCCAAAAAACAGACCCTGGAAAGGAGCCTGTTTCATCAAAGATGTGATGATGGGGTTGGACAAAGGTCACAACCTCAACCACCACCAAGACAAGTATGAAAGCCAACCTTTTAAGTTTAGGAAAGGGGAAGGGGATTGCAAGCTCTACACCATCACTACGATGACCAAAGACACTGTTCAGGGGACCAAATGGTAGATTCCAGCACTGAGACACAGAGGCCAGCTCGCATTAGTAGTAGAGCATGGACATCCATGCCCAAAGGGGAAAAGTTGTAGCCCCGGCAATCCAGGACTATTCCCATCGGAGGTGGAAAGTATCGGCACTGCGGGGTTCCCCTCAGCTGGAGGTCCGCCCAGGACCCTAAGCAGGTAAGGTCCCCCAAAGGTAAAGAACTGGAACAAAGACCATGGCAGGATCATGGATATCATAAGGCAGAGGTGTTCACACCATAAGCAACTCTGACAGTCTAGCAGGGTAGTTAGGAAACAGCTATAGTCTTGTACATCTAGACTGAGCTCCTGAGGAATGCATCAGCTGTGCCTGGCACATTCGTCAACAGGCCTCTCCGAAGCTTTGCCACAGCCAGCAGAGAGGCCTAAGAGAGGCAGAGAAGCACTACCAGTGGGAAAGGGCCACAGTGGTGACACTAGTCACAAGGACTAAAGGATCGCTGAAGCGCTCCTTCACACCTCCAGATTGCAGGTAAAAACAGGGCTGGTGATAGGGCCAACCATGGTGCCAGGTAGACGCGAGTCACATGGAGACTGAGGTCTCCACTCTATAGAGTGACTGGGAAAAGGATATGTGGGTCCTATTTTCTTGTATTCTTGTATCATTGTATGCTGTGTGACAGCTGATTTTGGCAATGTGTACAGCACAACAGCCAGGGGCGTGTCTCACAAGTTCCCTTGAAGAGAGCCTTTATTGAGCTATAAGCGAAAAATGTGTGAAGAAACATATTCAGGCTTAGCAGAGTGCACCACATGACAGCCAAAGGCCTCTGAACGTCTCGCAGATTGCCTTGCTTCGAGGTCAAGTACAACAGAGGCTCATGTGGCTGGGGTGGAAACACACCCAGGTTGCAGAAAAAGTTGTGACCTGCACTGTACTACACTGCACTGCACTGTAGGAAAGCACATTTAGGCATGGCAACATGTGCTTCATGACTGCTCTCTAAGCTTGCCACCGGGACTCCTGGTACAAACAAGAGGTCAGCGAGAAATAAACCAGTGAAGGACATAGCTGGACACTTGCATTACATGGGGACAAGTTTTGACTTGGAGGCATGCCCAACATGACATCCAGAAGCACAGGTGTGAAAATGCACCCAGCTCCATAGGGATGTCAAAAACACCATAGTGTGTGCCAGAGAGTAAGAGGGTAGCTAAGGGTTGCTAAGGGTAGGCACCCTGCATGCCACACTGTAGGAGGAAACACTTTGAAGCTCGGCCATGTGCTGTTTTCACACATAAGAGTACGAGCACTGTGCTGCTGAGCAAGAGAATGCTGCCATGGTGGACAGGCACAAATGGGCAACACCCTGGGAGCTCACGACTTGTGAGGCAGGAGCGCCAAAGAGCCAGAGGCATGTCATCATGCTGCAGGTCAACCCACTTGTGGCGAGCCTCTCTCAAGCTTGGAGCCAGGCAACTAGTGCACACGAGAACCGAATGAGAAGGGGAAGATCTTGCACACTGCATCACTGGGGAAACACTTACAAGCGTGACGGTATGGCTCATGTTTCCCAAGAGGTGCAGACATCTAAATATAAAATCATCTTAGTCTTCATCAATACAAAATTGTAGGTATGGCATTACTTACTTCTAAACTGTGAACATAGTTATGAACTTGTCTTAACTCAGTTCCTCTAGCCTAGAAATCTAGACGTATCCTAGTGGTATTAAATGGTATAGCTCAGCAGGTATATCTAGGCACGCACCATAGGGCTTCCTACCAGGGCTTGGTAGGACCAATCACAACGGTCTCTGGAGAGACTCGTAGGGCGGGCTTAGCCCCATGATGACAGGGCAGCAACAGTGCAAAATAACTAGGTGGCCAAGGAACAGTGGTCGTTTGAATCGGCTTTTGTATCAACTTAGAGTTAGAAGAGTTAGACCTGGGTTTTCTCTTTGAAAGCTGAGCAGAAAAAGCCTCTCAAGTCATTTGTGTCAAAGGACATATTTGCTGTTTTGCCGGCATTGCTCTGATTGATCATAGTCCTATCCTATTTTATGCAGAGGCAGTTTAAAAGACAACCGCTGATTCCGCCCATAGGATTGAGCCCGGTCTCTCAGTTGTGGCCAGACTATACATTCTGATGTTATAGTCTGGCTTGTCAGGCTACACTTCCTTTGCATCCATTAACAACAGTTACAGAGGCTAAACAATACTGCAAACATGTTAACAGAATGAGATATTAGATTGACATAATTGACAAAAGTAAATGGGTGGGCCGTATGTGTGTGTTGGGGAGGCAAATGTATGAATGGGGGGAGGGGGCTGTGGTGGGCCAGGGATTGGGGGCAGTTTGGGAGTTGAATTTGGGGGGTGAGACAGGGTATGGTGAGTGGGGGGGTTGGGTAGAGTTTTATAATAATAATAATAATAATAATTTTGTTGACTAAAATGATTACTTGAGCACCCATTCATGGCTATGGAGCTGGGGACCACCCCATCCAAGATATGCCACGATGAGACAACAGCGTGGAGGTACTGAGTGCTACCTCCAGACTCGCCACAGTCTTATACCAGCCCTTCATATCCTTCACACAACACGCCAAACTTGTCCTATGTTTGAGTGAAGAAGACAAGTTTATGTGCCTTCTCTAATATGTATTGCATTAGTGGAGGTTGGAGGTGGAGTGGGAGGTTGAGGAAGTTGAGTGACGCCCTTGCCTATCCATGTGCGGGAGTTAAGTGTTTTTTTGTTGACAGGGAAATCGGGATTGTTCCGGACAGAGATGAGTTTCAATGGTGTTACAGGTGAATTAGTGATGTAATAAAATTTCCATCAGGCTGTCAGACTGGATGCTATTGTTGATGCTTTGAAGCATAGATGTTTTTTTGATTAATTGACTACAGAATGGTAAGTCTGAGATCTGGATATCCTTGCATATGGTTTGTTCTAAGTCTAATCAGGTGTTTTCTGAAGGGGTTCAGATTAATGCCGTGGTGGAAATTTTCTTGCCTTAATCTATGGATCATAAATTGAGTGTGTTTGTTAGTTTGAATTTAAATGGTCTTAGTTAATTCTCAGTTTCTTCTGATGGGTTGCTTGCATTTATCTCTTCCAGTTGTTTAATTTTATGATAATGTTCTATTTCCTGTTCTTTTTTGTCTTGTTTTTATCTTACACTGAGAATGAGATTATACTACCTATAGGGGAGGAGATGATCCAGGGGAATTGTTCATTTCTGGAAAGCATGCCCACTCTCTCCTTAAAAAAATGGGATCTAAAACTCTGTTGAAGTCACCTGTTAATATGATATTAGGCATTTATATGAATTAAAGAGGGGAGGGAGAGGGATAGGTGTGTAACAGAGCATGTGTATGTGTTGTACAGGGGAGGGGGAGGGAGAGAGATAGATGCAGTGAATGGAGAGATAGAAATCTTGACCTGAATTAGCATCAGCAGAGTGATTTCCTGTTTTGAGTTGGTTTTGCATTTGCATGGTTAGTCATCCTTTGCAAACAAATTTAGTTTCATTTTTAGCTGCCGAGAATGCTGCTATAGGTGGTTGCATAAGTGATTTGACAAACAACAGATTTCCTACTAAGCGAGCAAAGTTGCTTAGCGCTGTTCTAGGTACTAGAGGGCCGCTACGCATTCGGCAGAAGTTCCTTTCATCCAGTTCAGAGTTCATGCGCCATCAGAATGACTTTAGAAACATTTTAAGGTACAAAAAGTTCTTTGGTGTTGCTTTAAATTATTATTAAGTTGTGAATGCACTGGCACGTAGTTTTGTACTAAAAATGCATATTTTACCTCCAGTTGTCATGGTAAGGAAAAATTTTATTGGTTTTTAGTCTTAAAGCCTATTTTATTGGATACCTTGACCCCAAAAATGTACACTTTGACACTAAATTTGTCACCATATATAACTATATATATATAAATGTGTGTATTTTAGATACAAAATGTGATCTCACTTGTGTCTCAGGATACATTTATTTTTATGACCCTACTTCCATCCATAATCAATGTTCCATATTAAAGCTCTTTTGAATGGTAACTGTAACAGCCAAAGTAAAGGGCAGTTGACCTTGCAAGCAACAATGGAATCAGCTGTTATCAAACTTACCACCAACCAGTAACTACGGATATATTACAGCAACGGAACAGGTTTCTTTTAAAACTGTCTATAAGGTTTCTTTTAAAACTTTTCTAAAACTATTTCTTTAATGTTTTAAGGTGTCCCGATATACGGGAATAATGGACTTGCAATAGGCAACAGTACTCTGTCTTCGTCGTCGTGCCCTTCTTCGTCGTCGCATTCTTCTTCTTCTAACTTAACAAAATCAACAGACAGGATTCAGCCAATCATAATTAATGGTCGGAATTATCAGTTTCAGAGTTACCCTTTTGACACGTAAGGTTGGTTGTCATAAGTTGTGTTTTTTGATCGATTTTGCTCCTAAAATGTTTACTTTATTGGTGAAGATGGGAATTGTACATCCTAGAGGCAAGGGCGTAGAATTAAGATGGACGCAAGTGACATGTCTCAACAATAATTTAGATCTAAAAAAGGTCTGGGTGAACGGGTTAAAACGGAAACAGAACGGAAAGGGTTAAATCGTGTTTCTGCTCATTTTAAACACATAATGCTAATACAATGGGTTTTACCTTTTCCTCCGAACACCTACCTGGCTTGTCAGATGCTTCAGAACTCCATCAACTATGTGCGGGGAGCAGTGGTACTATCATTCTCCTAGGATCCAGAGACCAAGGTTCAGTACTTAATATATGTGAAATTTTTTACCCAGGACAAACAATGATATATGGCAGGGTCGTTGGTGGTAGTGGGGTGCCCTCACCAATGGTGAGACTAAATCTACGCCTTTGCCTAGAGGTATTTGGAGGAGGAAAAATTGGGAACATGACTCTTTAATATAACTGAGATGTTGAAGGGGAGGATAGATATCTCTTTTAATCAGTCCCCAAATAAATAATACTGACAGGGAAAAAGCCACTTTCCATGTATTCACAAATAAAATTTCTACTGTATCATTCATGTTATGAATGCTGCATAACCAAGCCACTCAGTACAAACTGAAGGTACAAACCTTCAGAGTATACATACTGAATATAAGTGGAAAGTTATCTTCATGTATCCACTCCAAAAGTAGAAATTTCTGTCTCAGAATATGTGAAAAGCTAATTTGTGGACAGCTTTCCAATAAGTGGAAATATTACAGTAATACAAGGAGGTATGCATAATTCCCCCTGTCAATACATTTGCCTCGAAGTTCTGAACAAATTTGAACCTGACTTCTCCTATATACACGTCACACATGTGAACACATGTCAGTGGAAAGATATGCAAGTTCTCTCTGACTCCAGTCACAGTTTAAATAAGGTGTATTAAGATAATCTGTTGTCCTCCATATTTATCTTAACACATGGTTTCACTGTAGTGAATTTAGCCCGGCAGCATGTCACCACACACCTCACATCCACATCTTATTCGTTGGTTGGGCCATTGCTAAGATGCTATGCTGTGGACAGATATAAGATCTAAAGTAAGGCATCACAAGCTGTGGACCCCACAGCACTACCTCCTGCAGTGTTTGTAAATAGGTGAAATGCATCAGTTGCAGAGCTCTGTGTTCACCTCACACCTCAACATGTGAGAATAACACTTCTGCAAGGTCTGAGAATGCTATGCCGCCCATTGACTACAGCAATACAACACCTTATTCTACGATAGCTGTTGAAGACCCTCAATGATGTTAAACGTTATACTCTACTATACCATACGTCCAGCAATTTATGACTTAAAAAATAATTATTTTACACTGTAAGGTTTTTTTTTTTTTACTTTTTGTAAGCAAACTTTTGTCTCACATCATGGACACTCCTCTGTCTTTTTTCATAGGTTTGCATACTTCCACACAAGAGTGAAAGTAATCAGCAGAAACTGAAATATGCAAATAAACACACAAACACCCAGAAACCAAACACTTATTAAAATGTATCTTCCCAGTACCTCCTAGTGTTTCAATAAATCAATCTGTTGACTGTGATGACTATGGATGTCTGTCTTTTTTCAGGAGTAGGGCATGAGATTCAGTTTTTTATGGAAGCATGTTTACTTATAAGTGTATGTGAATGTATACCAAAATAATGTAATCTCTATGTTTTATGTGTCCTGGATTTTATGTCTCTTGCCTGCCCAGACCAATTTCTCCTCTCATGAGTCAGTAAAGGCTAATTAATCAATCTATCAATCAATCAATCAATCATGGAAATAGGGCCTGGTGTGTGTAATCTTTTTCCAGTGTCAAAGTGTTACAAATGTGTGCTCTCCTGATGTGTTTATTTATTTTTTTATTTTAAGTAGTTAATGCTGTAAGGTTGTTGTTGTACTCTTGTCTGTCCATAAGTCTGTCCATTAGTCTGTCTGTATTTCCAGTAAGTCACAGATTGTCAGAGACAACTTCCATAATGTTTTAATAGTCATTGACCACAACAGCATCCTATGCAACATGTCATTATACTGTGCATCAGCGCAGAAGTACTACAGCAGAAAAAATCCTGTTGACGCTCTCATAGTCTTTATCATCAAAACAATCTGAGAACTCGGGAATTATATTCACAAAACAAATAGACTCTATCTAAAAACAATTTTGTGCTTTTTTGCTGATGCTGGTGGCTAACAGAACTTACTTTTGTGAGAGTGAAGTAATTTTAAAAAGAAATTCTAATGGTGACCCATGTGATATAAAACCAATAGAAAACCTATAAAACTAATCAGAGCCTTTCTGGTATTGCTGTATTGCACAGAGATTATGTATGGCATTCAAAGGATCTTTCAGAAATTGAAATCGCCTAGGCTGTTGCCACATGTTAAAAACATGGATGTCTCATTGATGTCACAATATCAACAATGCATAATGTATATTTTGTAAATCTGCAAGAACACTAAGGTGACCGGAGGTCCCAGATTTTTGAAGCTGAAACATTACTTATTTTAATGATGACTGTGGAAATAGGAATGTCCCCGGTTTGCAAAATTCAGGAAAATGCCCTAGTTTTCATCTCAGAGGTTACCTTACAGAACATGCGCTGGACAGAGTGGGTGTCACTGTGGGCCTTTCCTATAAGGTGCATTGGTCTTAGAACAATCAGATATCGACCATCTTTTGCTGGCATCTTGCATCCATCTTTCCAGTCTCTCTAAATTGGTCATTCCAGTTCTGCAGCTGCTTGGCATGCTTACACAAGCTCATCCCATTCTGCTTTTCCATGTTCAGAGGCATTTCCACATATGGTCTGCAATGGGATTTCTGTGCACAAAATCAGCTTGCATGTGAACACAGACCAAGCGTTTGAATATTGGCAGCCACATATAAGCTGAATATACAGTTGCATCCTCGTCCATGCATAGAGGGGCCTATTAATAGGATTTCTTTGAGGAGGGAAAAACTAGTGTTGTTAGCTATTCCCCCCATTATCCCACTGTCCCACTGGGGAGGATTTATCCTGTACTTCACAATCTGCTCTCTCCCCCTACTTGGCTGTGGCTGAAACAAAGTGGCTCTAATTGAAGATGTGCTGTCAAATCGCCATGGCCATTGGCACCACGCTTCAGTAATTTAAAAGCTGCCTTAGACTGTAGTGCCTGCTAGGAAACACAGACTATTGACATTTCACTTTGTATCTAAGACCTAAAGCAGAATTCTCCAACATTTTTCAATGTGTTTATTAATATATACCATGCCATACGGTATGTACACTGCATATGCCAATACATAAGACAGGACAATAATCTATTAATAACTCTGCTAAAGAAGTTATGTTTTTCCCGGTGTCTGTCTGTCGGTCTGTTTGTCTGTTTGTGTACAAAATAATTCGAAAACTACAGCACAGATTTTGATGAAATTTTCAGACAACATGGGTATTAGGACAAGGACCAGATAGTTAAATTTTGATGATGATCTGGAATTTGTCTTGTGTAAGTGACCCTATATTGCCTTGGCAGAGGTCTGTGCTTTTCTATTTATATATAACCAATTATATTCTAAAATAACTATTAATTATTCTGCAGATCTAATATCCATTCCTCTGCATTGTGAGATACCACATCCCACTGCTGTACTGAAATAGCTGACCACCATAACTGTCATATCATATAGGCCTTGTCCTCCTCTGCACTGGTGTTGAGGGACACTCTGCACTAGTAAAGCTGTCAGTGCTGTTGTCTAGAAACAGTGGCACTTCCTTTTATGGGGTCCCACAGTTTAATTAACACACACAGAATAATTAACACACCCAACACTATGAGCTTCCATGATTAAAGCGACTAATATGTAAACTTCCTGTAGCCTGAGGCCTGTTAAAGAGCAGTGAGGCGAGAGCAGTAAGGGAATGGGCCTATGGCCAGCACTGCAGCCTGTCGCCCAGGGCCTAATGTCCCAGGGGTATGTTTACACGATTACTACTTCTAAAGAGAAACAGATTTCAATACAGCGCACATGTGATATGAATTCCATTTATTGATGAAAAGAATTTAAGGAGAAATCCGGTGTGAATCAATCTATAGCCCTGATGTTTGAGATCTGTCAGTAGGAAAAAGAACAAGAAAATTTGATACAACATACACCAAATAGCAAATCGACAGCTAACGCTAACTGAATGGGGCAGAGAAACTCACTTTCAGTTTCATTTTGCCATGTCCCATTCAACTAACATTACTTATTGGTTCACTATTCAGTCTGTTGTATCAATTTTTCTGGTTCTTTTTCCTACAGATAGCACTCAGTGACGACAAACAACAGGCCTATTGACTGATTCACACTGAATTTCTCCTTTAAGGAAGGAAAGGAAAATCTTGCAGGAAAAATCAGATAAAAAGAGTTTGAATCATTTTTAATGTTACATTTTTTAAATTTTTATTGTTACTTTTATGCATGAAACTGATACATTTAACACTGAAGCTGAGATCAGAAGTCTACCAGGAAATTGACATGTCAGTGACACCAGCAACCCACAGCAAGCAACACCAAATGTGTGACTACAGATCTCCTCTGCCGGGTGACTGGCCCCCCCTCAGAGTGGCCCCAGTCCACTAAATTAACAAATAAAACAATATTCACTCCAAAGACACACATAAAGCATGCAGCATTACAGAACAGGTATTAGATACAGAAGCTTTAGGAACAAACAGAAATTATTAAAATCAAGCACTTTGTCAGCCAAACAAACACGTTAGGGTGCTGTAGGGCAGTGACATACCTGATGGTAGACCCCGTTGTTACACATACACAAACCCAACAAATACACTACTTTCTATTGGGATTCTTAAATACTGTTGCACTGGTGAGTTAATGAATGATTGCGCCCACTGCCTGCCCCCTAGTTAGCAGAGTCAGGCCAGAGGGAGACCCTGCTGAAATGCCAAGTCAGACCCTGGCATATTACAACTTGGCATATCACAACATGTGCTTTAATGCTGCAATGCAGATCAATGTGATTTTATAATGAAATGCTAAACATACAATGCATTCTCTTATATTACCATCAATGATGATTTGACCAGACAGATATTTTTAAAGCTAGGAGTACTGGTTGCTAGATTACTGTGCCAGTGTTTGGTGCAAAGTGACGCAGAACACATTCATGCTCTTGCCATATTCATGCCTTGACAGGACTGCCTGCTGCTACTGCTTCTAGTGTGCCCCCAGCTGGCCAATCCCTGCTGAGATGCTGACACCAGTGCTGTGGTGTCCAAATGTAAGTGACTGCAACAAGGACTCACATGTCATCTGCAGTGTGAATGGAGCATTTGGGCAGGAGCCTGGGGAATGGAGCACTTAGGGGAAAATACCATGGGACCTCTGGTGGAAGACCACTAGATATTCCCACTTGGGTTAGTGACTATCTGCTGCAAAATGCCTCTTATCACCTTTCACAAATGACAAATGAGAATGAGAAAATTAAAGAAAACATTTAGATTGTAAGGCACACTATATAGCAAAACAGAGTTAAAATCATGAAGGCGTGTTTATTTAATGGAGTCATACAAAAACAATTGACATCTTTTACTTGACATCATACTTCACCTCTGTCCCAGCAAAAAGGAAACACAATACAGGGACATGAACCCCCAGCAACCTCCCCCCCCCACACACACACACAGAATGCATTCCTTCACTGACTTTTGGCTCTTCTTTATATGATCAGGTCTCACTAATGACCAGTCAGACCTATCAATGTTTCAGTTTTTTCACCACTATTCAAGTGATCCGAGAGATCAGACTGTTTGGAGTAAGAATTGGTCAAGGAAAAACTTTATGTCAGTCAGTCTCTTGTAAACTTGAATGGATTCCCCTTGCCATTTCCGTTTTGTCACAGCTGAGTTGAAATCAGCACATGCAGAGTGCACACAACAGCAACGCCCCATTAGTTGCACTCCTGTTTGGCTGGATATTTTCAAATGCTGCTTTGTTCCTTACCAAGACTCATCTGTGCATGTGTGTTGAAAAGCACTGCTGATGTCAGTCCCCTGCACTGTTCAGTCCCTTGATTCTTGTAACTGTCCGCTGTTGCCTCAACAAGCAATTATTCCAGCAATATTAAGATCCTGATGTCATTTATTTAATGTCTCTGGCCAGAGCTTGATCAAGTTTCCCTTACTTAGCTTTCCTGTCAGTCTTATGCCCACAGGAAGACAGTGAATTCAGGGACGGCATGTTCAACTGTAGGTATGCACCCTCAGGCAGGACTCTCCAGAAAGGAACATTTGAATTCTGTCATCTATCTAGATCATTTTATTAGATTTTTTGTCACAACACATACAGTGCAAATAAATATAGCGACCAATTAAAACAGACTACTGGTGATCTCTGCATAAGAGTGCACACAAGAGACACAGAACAGTTACATTCCAACGCACAGCTTTGTCACTAAAATTTGCAAAATCATATTCAGATTCTTTGTCTAATACAGTAATCTTCTTTGAATCTTCTTTCAGACCCCCTTAGTTTTGTTTTGGAATGTGCTAGATTTCATCTCCAGACAGCCACGTACATCTCAAGATGAACCAAACAGATGACCTACGGGTGTACCATATTTTGAAACATGTTTTGAAACACTTTCTCAGAATCAGTGTAATTTATTTACCCAGACATTACTGGACGGTCTGATGGACTGACATGACATGTTGACATTTTGTTATCATATCTTTCCAGTACTACATTGTCACAGTGCACGCAACACTCTAACATTCTGAGCATACCTCTTCTTTAATGACATACAGGTACCTTGATAACCAGACTTTTAAGGAATCAGTTTAATCAGTTTGTGCTTTGGCTTGAAGGTTCTCTCAATGCAGCCCTTCCAGACCGACTACCTCAACCATGTAGTTAACTGTTCTATCGATCACATACGGCTGTCACTAGACTTTACTTGAAGAGGCATGAAACTGTTAAGGAAGACATTTTAACCTATTGGTTAATAATTAATAATTTGCAAAGGACATTAGTTAAAGCAATAATGGAACCTTACAACATTAATTCAAAAGTGCTATCATTTTTTTCCCTCTTTGCCAGTGCTCCAAACAGGTGATGTCAACAAGGAAATGTTCATTCATTCCCGAGTCATTACATATCTCTCTCTAACTCACAATCTTTAACTTCAACTGATAGCAACCTGGTAACAGTAAGCCAGTATTTTGATAGATGCACTATCCATGGTCCTGAAATCACCACACCCACCTCCTGGCAGGTAAGCAAGCCAAACAAAGAAAAGGGCATCAGGCTTTGCTTCATTCCTGATGAATGCTTGAGAAATATCTTGCCCCTCACCGGACTACTCATGCCAACAAATGCAAGAGAGGCTGAGTGTGTACTTGGAGGGCACTATCTGACAGAGTAGGACAATCCAACTCGAATTCAGTTAGAAATGTGCTGTGACTGGGCTCACAGGTGACTGAGCTGGAACTGGTGGAAATTTCTGCAAAATTCATCCTCCTCCCCTTGAAAGATTACCCTCCAAACAGTTTAAGACAGTATTTAGTTACATTCAGGGACTGCAAACACATACCAGACCTGGTACTTTCTGATGCTAGTACGTATGCAGTTGTCTAGATGAATGTAGGCTATGAATTTCTTAACTGAGTATTGGTTGCAAACAATAACAAACAGCTACAGAACTACTGTCTTTCTATCCCAACAATTATCTTTAATTAGAATGTGCCTTCTATCTGTAAATGTTATCAATACAACTAATGTAACTAGCAGTCATGTGTGAATAAGTGAATAAGATCTTCATTGTCTTTCTGGTAATGAAGGCATGCAAACACCTTAACATTTCAGAGACATAGTAACATGTACCCAAGCTCTCAATGTTTTTATCAACACACATTCCCTAGGTACCTACATTTGAAACATTTATAACTCAAAAACAATAACAAAAACATATCCCGCTCAGAACAAAACCAGAAAACAATTTCCAATCTAAGTGTTTAAAATTAGATGGGGCCCAAGTTTTCTCCTTCCATCTTCAAGTCTTCAAAGGTTCTCCAGCTTCAGGCTCTATTGATCTTGAACTGGCAGAGGTAATCAGTGATGATGGTCATTAACTAAAAAGGGACACTCTGTGAGATTGGCGGCACCTTCCTTTCAACTCTTGATCTGATCCTTCCTTTTTCCTTTGTCTTGCCATAATTTTAATGATAGTAGCAGCCAACGGGTCTGGGTCTAATCAGCAATCACAAGCCGTCTTTTTCCCTTCCTGCTCTGGAGTTGTTAGGGGGTGTCTGATTACTACAAAAGGAATGACCTATATATATATATATATAGGACCTATATATATATACAATCTACAGCTATACAACCGGGGAACTTGCAGCATTGCAAAGACAGCATGTGTGTATTTGGGCTTCGCCTTTCTGGAATTTCAATTGTCTTTGCCCCACTCAGAACACTGGGAGGGAGGGACGCACCCCACTACAAATGATGACATGGACACAGGCTATTCTGTACAAGTGTCCATGTTATGAAAGGAAGAAGGGTTCGCAGTGGATGCAGGAAACTGGTATTATTTACACTTGTCATAAGACGAACTCCAAGCTGTTCCTTGTCCTGTTGAACAACCAGATATCCTGCTGAGAGATTGAGATACTGTATGCGGTGCTACCATGTGCCGAACCTCTTGAAGGTGCTGAGAGAGAGTAGACCATAATGTATAGCCATGTGAGGGGCACACCTTTCCTAAAGTCATTACGCCCGGCGTCACAATAGCCATTTGCAATGATAAGGAATCTTTGGTTTAAACTGAATGTATACAATACATTCCATCAGTGCATTCTGAATGTATATCTCTGAATGTATATTTAACATTTCATAACACACACATAACACAGACACTAAACATTAACAGTAAAGTGAACACAGTGCCTTTTTGTGTATCATTATATAATGTATGTATTGTCCAGGTGATATAAGCCGTAGTGCATGCTGTCAAACATTAGCTCATTCCTGTGAAAATGATAGATAGATAGATAGATAGATAGATAGATAGATAGATAGATAGATAGATAGATAGATAGATAGATAGATAGATAGATAGATAGATAGATGTATTTTATTGATCCCAAGCTGGGAAACTCACTTGCAGTTGCAGCATGACATGTAGGACAAACACAATAAAAATACACAGAGGAGAAAGAGCATAATACGAAAATATACGATATGAAGTGTAATATACAGTCTGAAATCCAATGTGTAGTAAAGAAAATTTGACAACAAATGTGTCAAATAGGTTGTCAAGTCTGGGACACTTCAGACATATATATAGATATATAAAAGGTATTTGAATAGTCAAAATACTTCCCAGGCAAACTATTGATGTTATGAGAAAATCTTGTTGATCTTGTTTTGGCTCGTGCTCCGTGCAAGACAAAATCAACCCCGTGCTTCGCTGTACACAGGCCAGAGCTCGAGTCACCTGGAGCTCTGAAGTCTTTGCAGCCACGGGACCCCATCCAAGGACCTCTGAATGGCTTCCGCTATTCTCTTACTGACAGTACTCAGTACTGCACAACAGTGTAAGCCCACCTAGCTGCTTGGAAGAGGTCCATGTTGCCTTTGCCTCCATTCAGGGTAGAAAGCCGGTGAAGGAAAAGCGTGATAAATAGCGAGGGTGTGACACTATTTACCTTTGCTCCAGTTATTCAGTTGATTTGTGTGCAGACAATGAAGAGCCCACAATAATGCGGTCATGATTCATGCATCACAAATTTCAGCGTGTTCACTTTGTCACTTTTTGTTCACTCATGACCAGTTTTGGTGCTTCAGGAAGGATTTTATTGTTCGGCGATTGCCAGTGGCAACTGAGGAGCCAGACAAAGGGTCACCTCGTCCTGGTGGAGCTGACAGGGAGGCTGAATGTGCTTCAGGATGAGACCTCGGCCAAACAGGAGGCCTGCTTCCAACAACCCTCAAGTCTCTGGGGAGTGATAAAACAATAAGAGCGACAGATTTCCCTACAGCCTGACGGCAACGATTCCTGACGACTGACGTGACGCCTCACTTACTAAGTGGATTGTTGGGAAGGAGACACACACAGAGTCACCTTTTGTTTGGGTCGCTGACATAAACCTTTCAGAACTTCCCTTTAACAACAGAATTCTTTACGAGGCATTGGCTGATGGCTCCAACCTCTTGTTATGCCCTTTTCCTCCCCCATGACGTGGCACCTTAGCATCCAGTTGGCCATTGTTAAAGGCGCGGGACAAGGTGTCTCAAGTTTTTTTTCCTTGTGGTGGCTGTCAGGGTGTGTTTGTGTGTGTGTGTGTGTGTTTGTGTGTGTTGCTTTTCTTAGCTGGAGAGGTCACTATCGCTAACACACCAACAGATTCAGAACCCCACCGTGTCTCCATGGGCGCAGTTCCTCTCATGAGAGAATTTCTTATTGTATGTCATTTATTTTGGATAGCCTGTATATTTGTGTATGTTAACAGTTTGTGTCTTTCACACTAAATAATCAAAGTAGAACAGAGAAGGCACGCACAAAGGCTGATGCTTGTTTTGTATTTGTATGTAAGCATCAGCCTTTGAATGTCTACTCTATTTCTACTTTGATACTGTCATGTTTTGGAGTTCACACACCAGGCAAAACATATTCACAAACTAAAGACGCAGATGCTAACTTGCCATTTTCTTTCACACTAAATACAAAACATTCCATTCACTTTCTGCTGTTAAATATAACAAAAATATTTTAGTTAAAAGGCACTCTTCTGTCCATCTGTCTCTCTATCTACATTTTCATCTCTCTCTTTTTCTCTTGCTCTGACTGTCCATTACATATTGACAGTGTGTTGGGTCTCTCATAAAAGGAAGTGTTAAAGTAAAAACCGTCTCTGGTCAAAGAATGCACTTCATTCTGTTCAGCCCGAAGAAGGGATATTTTTGAAAACACCTTTCAGCCGATTCAGTGCCCTTGAACAACTCCATCCCTATGAAAAATGCAGTCTGTTTTCAAAAAGTATGTCAGAGCAAACAGGTGCGAGGGCTGGCCTGAAGAAGACTGTCTCCTCGGCTCAGAGTGCTGCTGGGATGTGCACACCGGGCAGAAATCCTCTTGAACACTCGAGACAGGAGAGAGAGAGAGAGAGAAAGTGAGAGTGAGAGTGAGAGGGATTAATTTTGCCACAGACTCACACAGTCAGTCTCACACAGTCTTCGGCCCAGGTGGTGGGTGCCTTTTAGGGGTGAAAGCGAAGCATCATCTGACCCCATCTTTCAGCTAAAAATGGATCACATAAGCATTTTTGGAGTATATACAACATAGCATCCCCATAGCAAACTCTCTCACACACACACACACACACACAAATCTTTCGGTGAATAATAGCATTTGATATTACAACACCTATTCCCATTATCTCAATATGATAATCCTCATTTTGTTTGAAATTTAAAGTGAGAGAAATAGAGGGTGGGGGTGTTACAGAATACTGCTCAGTTGCTGCTTGTACTTATTTCCCTTCTTGTTCCTTGTCTGATTTTTACTGCGAAGATTGCGGAAGAGACTCGTGGACTCGACATCGTTCACTTTGTTTTGATTATAGATGTCGGGACACACCTGGTCTGTCAAAGCGACCCCTCACGGTCGGGGTCCGAGCTATAGGGGAGCCTCTCACAGGGAGAGAGAGGTATAGGAGGGCCGTGATTAAACGTCCAGTGACAATGGTGGGAAGTGGTCGGCAATCATGCGAGTGGGCTAGCAACATGAGAAAGTCGCGGCCTTGCTTCTGTGGCTATACGCCGCCCATAAACAAACCAAGCTTCGCATATGGAGAGAGGGGAGGAGGGGTGGTCCCTACATCCGCCGACACACATGACAATGTATGTGAGACATTGGAGAGCCTGAGTGTAGAGGTTTTTTTTCGCGGTCCGCTTGCCTCACCTCTGTGTCTGTCTGCTCTGGCCCTCTGGGGAACGGCCCATGCTCTCTTCCTCTCTCTTTCTTCCAGACAGAACCTAAACAAGCTCCTTTGCTCTCCACCTAACAGACCCTGGACTTAAAAAAAACTGTCAATTTCTCCCACCTTTTTCTGAGGTCATTAGCCTCACATTGTTCGTACTGTTATCACATTTTTTATCACATCATTCCATTTTTTTCCTGTCTGACTTTCCTGTCGATTGCCTTTATCTATCCACTTTCCTTAGATGTACTTAGATATAAAACATCATGAAATCAAGGAAAGGTATGAAGGTAACTTCATAAGTACAGAATAATCAGACTCTACCCCATACTTCTGAGAAAATCAGTGCTGAATTGAATTGAATTCTGTCAACTTCATTGGTTGTTGCTGCCTGACACAAGGAATTGTGGGACATCACTATTACCTTTCCTTTCAAAGGATGCACTGAAGGAGTTGAAAGGATGCACTGAAGCACCTTTATTAAGCATGCGGATAATCCAAATGGCCTAAATATTTCATTTCTGTGGAAAAAAGAAAAGAGACTTTCCAAACACTTCGCCTTAGATAGCCGAAACTACCAACTACACTCCAGATTTGATGGTGACTGGAGACGGCCAATCAAGCATGTTCCCTGGCTTCGTTTAACCAATGAAATGAATCCTGGGTGTCCTATCTTCTATGCAACAACGCCTTTGGGCTTGTTTTGTAACATTGCTCCAGACACCCAGATCCTCCCGTCAGTCACTGTGCATCCCCATCCTCATTAAGACATCCATGCCACCTCTCATCCATTACTTTATTTTTTTTTTGGTTGAAACACAAATCTGCAAACTGTGTTGATAATTACATTGCATAACCAGGCTAAAGACTTCACTGCACATCAGGCAGACTAAAACAAGAAGTGAGTTTTAGCCTGCCCGACATTTGGGTGCCAGAACAGAATGTCTGCTGATTGGCAACAGAAATTGGGCCAACGTGAACAAATTCGTTTCAGCTCATCTCGGACATCGTCTCTTGAGGTGGAGTACATGGAATTTTCAGTCGAGTGCGTGGAATAGTAAACATGTATTTCATGGCTGACTGGCGTTTGTTGGATGTCCTGACTGTGACCCACCAAGTTGCAGGGCTCTCCTTTTCTCTAATTGGTGATGCGTCAGTTCTGTTATCATTAACAGGCAGTAACTGTTATAACCCTGGGACCATAAACCTACTTGGAGCTAGATGCATTATCCAGGGCTTGTAAACTGCAGAAGGTGGGGGTGGTGTGTAGGGAATGTGTTTGTGTGTGTGTGTGTGTGTGTGTGTGTGTATATGTGTGTCCAGGTTTTTGCTTACCTCTGTACACCTCACCTCACATGGTCATGCTACATCAAACACATATTCCAGACTGCACCATTTATTTTAGACATGCACAAATGCTGAATTGTCACACAATTGGTACACTTTGAATTTTATATCCTAGGGCAAAGAGGTGTTCATAGCTTTAGCTAAGTATGTATGTTGTGTAAATTGACCTTTAGGTCCCATATGTTGAACAATTCAGAGCTCTACCTCCTGTTCTTTGCTGCGCATTGGATGAGTTGAAGTGACAACCCTTTGCTGTTGTATGGGAAAGCATTTCAATGAATAATGGTGCTCTCTGAAGCTTTTGAGGCACATTGTAAGGACATTTAAGATAAATACTAATTAATGCTAGTCTCAGAGGTATCAATGAGCTCTGAACACCTTTATCTAGAATCAAAAAACTAGACTAGACTATTTTTCTGAATCTTTAGAACAAACACACTGAGTAGCGAAGCACTAGAAAAACTCCCCCATGGTTGAATAACTCCTGTATCCTACTGTTTCATGAGGTGGAAAAGCTTGAGTATGCAGAAATATCACACCAGTGCACCCCATGGGGTCAAAGGCCAAGTGTGTTTTCATCGTATCTCATCCCCCCTAACAGCATGGCTCTGTTTGAGTGCCCGAGGACATCAGGTGTATTAGTTGGGGTGTCTTGGTAGTGGTGTGTGCAAGCCTCTTAAGCCATCATATGTGACAAGTCTGCCTATGCAGCATTAAGTGACCACACATCACAGCATAAACATTTAAAGTATGAAGAGATTTGTCCTCAGGTAAGTTCATGGCAAGGAAACAGGGGACCTTATAACACATGATACACAGGCATACATGATTCAGGAAGGTAGAGGAGGGATCATCCCCCAGGTCATCCCCTCACTTTTCCAAAGGACACGTTTGAACATAAAAAACCAAATGTTTTTGAGAGAAGTTTTAAAATTTCACTTAGTAAACTTTTAAAAACCACTTGACATACATCCTGATTAGGGGAATTGTAGTATATAGTGTGTAAAATGCACGGTATCCATCTGTAATGCACACGTGTATACACATCATATTTCTTCAAAGCACTTACACAACCATTCTACTTCTACCAGTCAGAGGGTCATGTAGGCAGCTTTTAAAAGTTCCATAACCTAAATAAAATATGTCATGAGCTGAATGAAAACAGCTTTACACTCCCAAACTGCTTTAAAACAGCTCAATGGAGTCTGGAACGTTCCGTAAAGCCCACAAAAAAGCTTGAGTAGACCTGAGGTAATGGACCACTTCTTCTCAAGCAAAATGCCCTGGTTTCAAGTTGTCTGGTCATAAAAAACAAGACATCCAAATTGTATATGACTTTAGACTGCTGACGACAAGGTCTAATGGAGTACAGCATGCTCTCTTCCAGCACAGAACCATTCGAACACCACAGAGGAAAGTTAAAGTGAGCTCTGATAAAAAAATAAAAAGTTTTATTTTTTCTATGATGCCCAAACTGATAAAAATGTTCTTTCCTGCGAGCATGTGTGTGTGGGATAACCAACATCATTTAGTCCACTAGCGTTTGTCAGCAAGTGCACTCAGCTTCAGAGTCCGCACTCATGTAGACCAGAGCGGACATTTCCCAGGCTGCACCACAGCTGTCCACACAATGAAAAAAAGGAATGTTAAAAAAAAATGAAAGGGGGGGAAAGGCATGGGGTTGTGGGGCTTGAGAGAGGCAGAGAGAGTAAGTGAGAGAGGCATTTCACCCTTTCCCTTCTCAAGGGGATGGGGTGGGGTGGGTGCGGGGCTCTGAGAAGTAGCCACACCCCATCACTATCGCTCAGTACTAATCATCACAAGGGATGCATACAGAGCCTCACAGACAGAGGGAGAAGGTGAGCCATGGTGCTTAAGCACACACACACACAGACACACACACACACACACACACACACACACACACACATACACACACGCACAGACATGCTGCGAACACCAGTAGAGGATTCCGATGCACATGGGGGGCATTCGTATTACGCCATGCTGTTCCTGGTCACATATGGTATATTGTTTTGGGCTTAACTGTTTTCATAGTATGGGTGTTATACATTGCTCAAGCGAAGATTAATGACATGGAAATCCTTTCAGAGAATGTGGATCTTGATATGGTCAGTTTCACAAATTTTGCCATTCTGTATTTAAAAAAAAAACCTTGGGGTACTCACAGTACAGCAGGAAATGTATTCACTTTAACTTCCTGCAATACGTAAAGGGAAGAAACATACATTTTAAAGTTGATATAATGAAATAAGACTTGTGTATGTGTGTGTGTGTGTGTTTGTGTGTTTGAGTATCCGCGTTTAATTAGCAAGCTCAGACACTAAATCCCACGGACACACTCCCTTTGAAACAAGAGAGCTAATACAATTCAGCGCAAAACATTGGGGGCTCAACCTGACACCAGCTCTGCGGCAGAAACCCTGTCTAGAGCAACAAACAGCCCGAGACTCAGGTCCTTTCCCAGCAGGCCAGCTGTGTGACCTAGGGCTTTCAAGGGGGACACAGTCTGCCCCAACACCCCACAAACCTGGATGCAATCGGTGAAGCCTAGTCCAGCATTTTAACAGCGTGGTTCCTGTCACTGCAAATGCGCTCGTAGACTCACTGGGGACGTTTTGATATTTCCTCTTTCTTTCCCCTTCTTCCTTCCACTAATCATAAAGGGCAGAGCGGCCAGTGTGGTGAAACATCCCCCTTCACTACACACACACACGCGCAGAGCCACACACACACAACCCCAGAACAGTATGTGTCTTTGGCACCATCTGGGAGAGCTATCGCACATTACTCCCCTGGGGAATGGCACTGCAGAGTGTAACAATATATGGAAGACTTTTCTCAGCTTTTCATAAAGGTCACAGCTCTTTTCAACCAATGACCACACAGGCGAGGAAGAAACTGAACAATTTGACCTCTGTCTAACAAGTGTTTAAGTGTGTAAAAAAACAAAATAGGGCATATCCTCGAAAGCCCACCAGTGTTTTAGGAAATGGCTACCCATTCAGTGAAAGCCGATGGCATACTTCACAAACACTTCAACACCTATCCTGAGACTTTAAAGAATTTAAAGAAAAAACATTAAAAGTAAAAAAAAAGGTACAAACTAAGATTATTTTCTGTGGGCTGATTTTGGAATACAAATAGAAAAAGAGAAATAATTAAAAAGCAAAATTAATAAATAAATAATAAATAATTAATATATCATTTCTTAATTATTAACATGTCTGTTTGGTTGTTATTAATTATTAATTTATGTCTTATTATTTAATTACAGTGATGAGTTTCAGTATGGACTGCATATATATTTGCTCAAAAACTATTCACACAGTTATAACAGCGTCAGCTCATTGTCTTAAGACATCCTCTTTCTAAATATAATGCAGTGGAACCAACTTACAGAAATCTATATCCTGTCTCACAAATAGAATGAAACAGATTATATTTAAATACACTCTGCATTCATGTAGACTTCCTGATGTCTGCCCATGTTGAATGGAACTGATATGTTTTCTCATACCATGTAATTTCACATCTCAACACTGCATATGACCACTATACAATATGATGAAAATGAGAGAGCTGATTGGAACTGTGTGATTTTACAAGAAGTTGGAATCTCAACCACTTCAGGAAGATGTATATCACCATTTTCCAGTAAATATCACCATGCTTGCACATGCTATTTTTATTGACACAGTGGAAGTCACTGTGTTGCACCACAGGAAATCTTTGCACCTAAGCTCCAAATCTTTGCACCAAGCACCAAGATGTCCAAATGCCTTTTTGTGCCACTGTGTTGTACCACAGGAAGTCTTTGCACCAAGGCACCAAGATGTTCAAATGCCTTCTTATTAAGGTACTCTGACTAGCTTAGTTGCATTGAGGAGCCATTGGCATGGGACAAACACCTTGTGACTATATCATTTTTAAGCTACTACATAATGTTTGCATAACTAGCCCTGTAACCGAGGAACACAAGTACTGTCCTGGAAAGTATGACAGCTTTGTCAAGGCACATTGAACAAAGAGAGAGAGCAGACACAAAGGCCATATATGGGTTGCAGCCTCCTCAGTCATCTACAGACTACTGCCAGAAGGCCAAGCATTCACTTAAGCAAATACTGAAAAGCATGAGAGCTCCAAGTGTCTGATGGTGATTTTCCAAATGCCACAGACACGTGCAGACGTGGTCAGGATTCAGGTCAATCAGGAGACAGGTTTAATTCTTTACAATGGTCTGCAACAAAGAAGACACAAGCTTCACTCAGGAGTTTTCAACAGCATCTCTGACTAGACTGACCTAACTCAAATATGGTACAGATCAAAAGGAAGGAGTCTGTCCACAGATGCCAGATGTGTGAAAGTGGGCATGGCATACCTGGTGGTCAGCCATTTGGTAACGGTCCAGTAAGTCCCACTCTATCACATGGCCCCACTCTATCACAATAAGGCCCCACTCTATCACATGGCCCCACTCTATCACAGTAAGGCCCCACTCTATCACAGTAAGGCCCCACTCTATCACAATAAGGCCCCACTCTATCACATGGCCCCACTCTATCACATGGCCCCACTCTATCACAATAAGGCCCCACTCTATCACATGGCCCCACTCTATCACAGTAAGGCCCCACTCTATCACATGGCCCCACTCTATCACAATAAGGCCCCACTCTATCACATCTACTTTTATTGTCTTAAGATATTCAGAAGCTAGGAAGTAATGGAATCAGCCATTGACACACACCAGGCGTCCGTGGAGAGTTCACACCCTTTAAGTGAGGGGTGGCTGGTATACCTATTATGGTGGCAGACACACCTTGACTCCAATGTCCAGCTACAGAATCGACAAAACATACAAGCTGTTATTGTATAAGAATAAAACATAAAGCAATAGTATCATACAGAATTGATTTTGATCATCAACTCTTTCATGTCATAAACGGCAGCGGTGTCTTTACGTGACATACTGTGATAGATTCATACCCATCCTGCGTGTTTGCTATTCATGGTTTGCCATGCAGAAGAAGAAAAAGAGGTGTAATCGGGCATGATGACACAGTCATTCAATTAGTGGCTGAGGGTAACGTACACATTTACATTGTTGCTGTATTGTTGCAGGGTTGCGTGCATCCATGGATTGCATGCATCTATGAAGTGTGAAGCCAGTGTTCAGGAAAACATCAATTTTACTCTCAATTTGTTAAGTTGCCTTCTCTTGAGTAGACAACACTGGGATCAAGTTGGAGCTTTTATTTTGACATTGCCAGTCCAACCATCCCCATCTACTTACTAGCTTGACTTGTGTTTAATCTCTAGCCCCTTTCACCTTGTGATTGACTTCAAGGGAATCAACAGTGACAATGGATGTGTCTATTTTTACATCTCTTTTAGCAGATGTCAACTGATATGCCTAACATGTATCAATACAAACGTGGCCAAATACGTGTTTATAATTTATAATTGACTCCAGCAACCGCTGATAGTGAAGTCATTTCATTATTCTTTTCTACTTTTGGCAGTTGAGACTAAGCTTCAGGCAAAGTATGAGTATGGCTCTCAAAACCAGGCAACCTGTTAATATAAAGTGTGCTACCATACAAACAAGCACAATGTTGCTGGAAAACAAAAAAACATCCTCACTTGTTCATTTAAAGTTTAGCTAGTTAGAACTTACGCCAGTCTCTAAATGCTTTATCAATATATATCCTTTTAAAACAGCAGAGTAGTTTAACCACAGGCTACTGCCACTGAAATAGGACAAAAACTACACAGACCACTCACACATAACTTCCTCAATCTTAGTTGACATAACAGGATTGGTACAGCTGAGAAAAATGACCATTGGACATGATGAAATTGAACACTTCATGGTTTAAGATAATTTGATTACTTCTCCTGACCTTTTGACCAACTCACGCTTATTCTACATATGTGTCTCCAGGATGCTGTTTGGTAGAGTTTGTTGGGTGATGATTTTGTTTGGATAGTCACTCTGGCTAATATTTCAACACATACTACTTCCTGCTCAAACATTCTTCTGTTATCTCAGGTGTGTTGAGTCTTGTCTCAGATGTTGCAATTTATTGTCAATAAAGTATATTTAATATGTTTACCTAGTAATTAAATTGCTGTTGCTGAATGTAAGATGTTTGATTTGCAGGCTTGTAGCCTTTCACCCTTTTACCTCCATCCAGTTTACTGTTTACACTGACCTGTAGTTCTGTTCTACTATTTGTTACTGTTTCCATTAGACTGGGCTGATAAGATTTTAGTTAACATCATTTTAGTCAGCCATGAAAACATGGAATGAGTTCATGTCCATCCTTGAATTCCTCTTTGGTTGACCATGACTTGCCTCCTATGCTTTGATGACGTCAAACTTCGTAGCTGGCATTTTTTACATTGCACGGGAATCCGACTTCAATGGGATCACTGCTGTTCTTCGTTGTCTTTCCGGTCTGCTTTCCAAGCTCACAAGCCTGAGGAGGCTGCTGCTGTCTTTTTGATGTAGGCCAGTGTGTTTCTCTTTAAAGGAACATCGGTGCAACCACACAATCTGGGCACAAGGCTCTCATAATGGGCACACACTGCCCTAGGGATAGAGTTCCTGGACTATCTTTTAGCCCCCATTCACTTTACCACTCATTGTAGACACCCCATCATTGCCCTCACCCATTAGGAAGTTTGCCTGGGGGTCCCACTTTGTTAGCTGACTTAGAATGGCTAAGCTTATTTTATTATTGGTCTGTGATGCACTCCAGGAGCGTCTGGGAAGCGAATGGCAACCAAGAAAATCTTCTCTCATCCTCACTGACGTAACAGATGTATATAGACATCTATTGAGTCCTGACATGGATTCAAGCCATTCATGAATTCATTAGATAAATGGTAGCACTGATTGCACTTTCTTTTTTGTTTTGATCAGGGGTGTAGTGGTAAGATTTGGTGACCATGAATTCAGTGAGCACCATAAGGTGGACTACAGCATGTTGTATCAGTTTTTAAAAGGACATTAAGAATATGTTTAGGCTTCATTACTGTAAACCTCCACTCACCAACCGTCTTTTGATTGTAAAAGTGTAATTTTTTTTACATTCTACAGCAGGTGGAAATGTTCTCAGACTCACATCTTCTCTGTGTATTTTTTCAATAAATGCACTAAAAATAGGGAAAGCAGACCAAAATAACTGGAAATAACTAACATAAAACACAATTTGATGTTTAGAAACAATGATAACATGCATATGGCTAAATCACAACCAAGGGTATATCCTCTCCTAACCCCACTCTCATGCCATATTGCTTAATTTTTGTTGTTGAAGTCCTTGATTTGCCAGGCTAGCACTGCTGTAGTACCACCGCTCTATATTGTATTTCGCTACAGTACTACGTCAGGTTTCCCCGACTTATGTTTTAGCACCAAGTAAATGGAGATTGAAGGCAGAACCAATAGCTTTAAAGTTCTCAGATAGTATGCAGTATACCCACCAGGAAGTAAATGTTGAGAGTAGCCAGACTCTTTGCACAAAGTAAGGCGAGGTGAAAAAGTCTGGTCCACCAGGTTAGTGCATCATATTCCTGTCAGCTTGTCGTAAAATATTGTGACCACAGTCAGAGTAGTTTTGGACATTTGGTAGATAACAATTACTTAACTATGTCAGTGTGATAGGAGTGTCTCAGTGATAGTATCACATTACAGCGTAAAGCATTTTCCTCCCTTTCTGAGGATTTGTAAATTGTTTGTGATCCACTGGCAGGTCCTGTGCAGGGCAGCAGAATACGGTCACTACACAGTAACCGCTTTAGCTCTAGTCAGCACAAACTGTGCCTTCGTATCAGCAGAGAGTCTGTGTCTGCCCTATGCAGCTTGTTCCTATCAAAACCCTCCCAGTGATTCAAATGAAAGTGTCATTGTCAGTAGAATAGATCACATTTCTGTCTGTTTGCAGGAATTTAGCCATCACATTTTCAGCATTTTTTTGACAAGGTCACTTTTTAGAGGACTGCCAAAAACTAGTGCAATCTGCTTGGAAAAAATAAATCTGAATCTGGAAAATCTAAATATGGGTCTAATGCAAAGGCATTCATATATTTTTGATATCATACACTGATGTCCGATACTGTATGCATTCTGTTAAACTGAGCTAAAGATGTGAAGATATGATCAATTGTCATATTTAAATAATTGTTTAAATAAATTGTTTTGCTTTTACCCTTACTTGACTTGTTTAAGATGTTAAACAATAAAATAAAATATAATTTGAGGTCAGATCTGTATAGGATGAGTTGCTTGATATTTTTAGGTGTTTACTGAGAATAGACGAAGGACCTGTTATCATGAAGGACCTGTTATCCTGTTTTTGAATTGGAAGATAATTGTTATCTACAAGACAATTTGCTCTTATGAGATGCATAAACTCAGGGACAGCAGTGAAAGGAAGTAACTACATGTCTCAGTCCCAAGCCAATATTCTCCAGGCTCTGCTGGTAGCTGCCAATGAGTACTTCCCTCAGATTTGTAAATATTACCATTGAAGAGGAACAAACTCTCATTTTTCTCCAGTGCCGTCATGATTTTTCAAGAATTGGAACCAAAATATGTCGTGCATGTTTACTTTCCCATCGTGCTTGCATTCTTGTTTGGAAAAACAACAGAGGTCATGTGCCAGAGCACCCCCCCCACACACACACACCCCACCCCCCACCGTTGGGGGTAGATGTGTACGTGTGTGTGTGTGTGTTTGTGTATGTGTGTGTGTGTATAGGTTTGTAAGGTTGGTGTGTGGGGTGACATCCGGGGTTAGGTGTCTGGCCGTTTTTGACCATTATTGAGGGTTGGTTTGTGTGTGTATGCCTGTGTGTGTGTCTCTGTCTGTCTGTCTGTGTGTGTGTGTGTGGGTTCATAAGGTTGGTGTGTGGGGTGACATCCTGGGTTGGGTGTTTAGCCATATTTCAGCATCATTGGGGTTGGTGTGTGTGTGTGCGTGCGTGTCTCTGCGTTTACGTTTGTGGGTGTGTGACGTGTGTGGGGGTGACATCCTGGGTTGGGTGTTCAGCATCATTGGGGGTTGTTGTACGTGTGTGTGTGTGTGTGTGTGTGTGTGTGTGCGTGACTATGCATTTATGTTTGTGGGTGTGTGTAGGTGAGGTGTGTGGGGTGACATCCTGGGGTTGGGTATTTGGCTGTTTTTGATGTTTTTATGATGTATTGGGAGCACTTAATTATTGTCACAGTGGCGTCAAGGTCATGAGTCATGAGAAAAGAGTCTGAGGATTGGAAAATAAAGGAAGAAGTCTTCCTTCCGCCTGGTGTTCCCATTGAGCACTCTCACCACACTAGCGCCACAACAGCACTGTGACGTAGGGGCTGTCTCGTCACAGGTGGGTGAGACAAAGGACCCAGAAATTTGGCTTGAATAACCCAGATAGCAGTCACCGATAGTTACCATGGGAATTTAATTGTTCCCTTAAAATAAGTAGGAGAGGAATACACACTACGTAAGCCACTGCTCCCTGTGCAGATCTTACTTGTTGATGCGTATCACCACGGATACTGATAAGCAAACAAAGTTAAATTAAGATAAATAAATAAATAAATGGAAAACTTTTTGGAAACACCTAGATATTGAATATCATATCACTGATGCCTCTGCTGGTACCCATCAGTTCAAGATTTCTGTATCTTTTATTTCTATTGAACTGTTTCTCATTCTGTGGTTGTTTTTGTCTCCGGGCTGATTAGCTTTGGTATGAAGGAACAGCACCTGTGATATATCAGGGTCTTGACAACAACTCTAAACTAAAAAAACATTGTGTGAGAAGACCCCCAAAATACTTTAAGGTTTACTTTTTGCTCAAAAGTGCACAAGGATGTACAAAAAATAAGGAGCAAGATGGTGAAAGAAATATAAACTTTCACCTCCTTTAAAGATCCTTGGCCTTTTTTCGAATTTCTCTCTCTGATCTCGTCCCGTACGCTCTCTCCAAAACAACAACAATGCTATCCAAAATAGAAGACCCCAAACTGATTGTTTTTTTTACACCCCCTCCCACCCTACCCTCTATCCTCCTTGCTCCACCTTTCTCCGGAACTGTCCGGGTACTCAAGATACCTTTGTTTCTGGGACCGTGTCCATCTCTCACCCTTGCCACTGTTCCCTTCCTGTTGATCCTCCTCAGTCTCTCAGACTTTACTGGGCCTGTGGAGTCTTGGTGGGAAGTAGTGTGTCTGGCATACCAAGATATTTTTGCATCCAGTCTCCTAACTCTCTATCCATTTCATGATGTTTATTTATATCACTTTCATAAGAGCACGTTCTCTTCTGCTTATTGAGATGACCTCACAGGAGGACCAAGGGAGAAGTATCACCCTGAGTAGTAGCCTACGCATGAGAGAGCCCTCTTTCAGAAATAGGCATGTTCACTGAAAGATCACAATGTGCAAAGACTGTTTTCACAGATTCACCAGAACAAAATTTTCTTAACTTTCCCTCCTTTCCTGACCTCTTCCTCTCTTTCTCTTTCTCCCTCCCTCTCTTCACCCTTACCTTACCCTCTTGTTTTTATTTATGTTATGTCACAGGAGAAAATATATGATCGCTAAATGAGCATTTGTGCCCCAGCTTGAGTCCTGTTCAAAAATCTAAACCAGCTCTCGGAGGAATGCAATTCACTGTTGCTGTGCTATAATTCTTATTAAACTCCTGACCTCAGATTAGCCTCTGCTCAGTGCTAAGAATATTAGCACATTCTGCTGCTAATCCCAATCACTTTACCTGAAAGGAGTCGTTCTAAAGCGGGATTAGAGTGGTTAACCCAGAGTTTTGGCTAAGAATCAACAAGCTCAATTCACAAATTCAACCTTGCCAGAAAGGAGTATAATATCTCACGTGGAAAGCAAAACTGTTTCAGCAGACACCACAAGCTATGACAGTTTTTCAAAATTAGCACTGTCAGCTCAGATACAGTGTCTGTCTGTGTTTCCAAAGATTCGCCTTGCACTTTGACCTTTTGGGGCAAAGACTAAACTTCTCTGACTCTGAGAGGTCCTTTGGATCAATATAAGCTCACAAAATCACTTCACTGATAGCCCATCAGTTTCCTGTTGTTGATGTTTTTTTGTTACATTGTTTATTCTGTCTTTGTGTTGAAGATATAGCAGACAGGATTATAGGTATACTGTTTCCCTTCAGGAAGGACAAAAACACATAAGCACTTCAAGTGTGGGGTAAGAGTCACTTAAAAAAATGCATACACATGCACAAATGTGAAGAAAGTGTTTATACCTCCTAGTTACAGTCTGAAAGACAAAAAATAAAAAAGGGTCAAGGGGTCTCTACAGAACACACCCTACCAACACAACATGCCCGTTCACCATTGAAACATTTCAATCATAGGGTCTTTTCTGGGTCAACAACTGTGCAATATATCACTCTCTATATTAGTTTAAACAGACCCCATCCCTTTAAGTAAAGATAATTCAACTCTGTGCATTCCCAGACTCCCCTTGGGTACATGTACTTTGACCTTCTGAGGGAAGCTTCTGTGTTGGTTATCATTAGTGCTGGGAAAGCAGCAGACTGTTTGGACATGTCTTTAGAAAGTTCTATAGGTTAGTTTGGCAGCAGTCTATGGAGGTTGATGGGGCTGGAGGAAGCTCAAACTGTTGATAATGTCAAGGGCTGCATTAAACAGTCACCCTACTTGAAGATTATACTATATACACACACATCTTGGGCTGTTGGTTATGTGATGTGCCTCTAGGCATTGCTGTTTCTCAACGTGTGTAAAAGTGTGTACGAGAACATCTGCTTCTTTGATCTCTTTGAGTTTCATGCTGTCATTATCAACATGTGGCACACAATGACAAACAAATTTGAATCCCAGCATCTTTGTTTGTTTTAGGCTTAAGGGGTGGACTTCTGTCTGAATGTTGTTACTTTTCTGTCAGAACTCCTGAGTGTGTGACTGTGTGTATTTGCCCCAGTTCTTTGGGAGAGACGCTTGCAATGGAAGCTTCTCAGGAGCATTCTCTCCACCTGACTTAATCTCCTAATCGCTTATCTGATGGGCTCCTTGTAGGGACACAAAAGAGGCTTGAGGATGCCTCTGGTTTCTCTTCTAGAGAATGGGGCCCTTTGTCCAGAGGGGGGTCCTCACCGCCCAATCTGTGGGGGCCTCAATAGGCAACTGAGGCCTCAGCTAGGAGGCCATGTCTCATTGACATGTGGTCAGATCAAACCCCGAAGCTCAGGGGAGGAGAGTGAAAAAAAAAAAAAACAAGTTCACATCTGAACCTGTCATCTATGGAGCTGCACCCTTCTTCACCTCTCCCACAGGTGCAGTGAATGTCCTGCTCACAGAGAGGGGCTCATCACCAGGGGAACCAGAGCCTTTCATTAGCTTGAAGGACCCCACCCTTCATTTTGGAGAGCATCGCTTGTCTCTGCTTTTTTTTCCGTCTGTCACAATGAGGCTTTTGATTCCTCTGCGGCAGGAGCGGTGCAGAAATGGACAGCAAAGGGCTCTCTCTCCAGGTGATGTGCTCATAGCACTCTTGGTAAAGCACTTATCTGTAGTTACTGCTTTAAGAAGAGCTTTTTCCCCAAAAAGCTCTGGTCTGTGTGGTGGCACACAGTATGTAATGTACAAATGTAGGTCAGCATTTCTACTTCCTTGCTTGTTTTTCTGCTGCCACAGACAGAAGTAATAAAGTGTCTTGTGAATTATAATGGGGTGAACAGTTAGTTCTAAAGTAGTAATCTGCTCCACTGTGCGCCACTCTGGGTCTCTGAACTTGAGTGCTGTGTAGTGTACTTTTGTCTGACTGCGACAGCCTCAAGCATCCAGAGCAAGTCAATTAGAAAGGGATTAGACAGATATCTGCTGGCATTTCCCATTTGGCCGTCTGACTCCTCACACAGGAACCTGAGAACCGTATTACACCACAGCATGGATAAAACCAACTACTGAAGGGGACCTTCAAAGCACGAATGAGGCATTACTAACACAAAACTGTAATGCCTGAGTATCTGTGCTTGTGTGGTGTGTGCACTGGCTGGTCCCAACCCTGTAGCCATTCTTTCAGATGAATTTCTCAAGCATCTTATACACTATGGTATTATAACCTTCTCTGTAACACGCCCCCCCCCCCCCAAACAAAAACAAACAAAACAAAAACAGACTACAGGACAGTAATGTCATTAAGAAGGCAATTCAGTAGTTTATTATTGTATTGGAACGCAATCCTCTATATCATTCTTCTACATGAGCAATTTTTTTCTCTATGCAGTCATCACACTAAGCTTTCTATTCTCATGGCAGATGTTCTTTCAATAATGTTTTCAATCTGTAAAATTTCACGAGTTATATTACTGTTGATTTCAATTAAGATGGCTCAAAAAATGATGGAAGGTCAAATAACAGGTACATAGATCAATACAAATAACAAAAAACAGTGTCCTTCATATGTTCTTATTGACATACATAAATAGGTACATAAAGGTGTGCAAATGACACAATATAAAAAAATATAACGAGGTGCGTGAACAATGGATTACATACATGATCCCTGTTTGGTCCGCACATTAATCTTCTCATTTTGACAAAAGAATGATATCTACATACAGTATATCATATCAAACCTGAATACAGTAAAAGCCCTCTATACTGACAAGATTACTAACTCATATAGGGTATAGATTCACAGTAAATAGCATTCAGTGCATCCGAGACCCGGTTAAACAAGTCATGAACACAAGTCATGTGTTCTAAAACACTGGGGAAATGTAGTGCTTGCATTGGCCAGAGGAGAAAACAGAAACCATGTCATGTAGTATGTTCTGAACATAAACCAAGGTAAGTCACATATGTCTATACATATCCCTCATAACATGGCAGAACACCAGGCAAAACATGCATAGACTCCCTAACATTTATCACAGACTCCTACTATTTGCACAACATTGGTACAGAACAACTATGTTCATGGGTACCTATGTTCTCTCAAATGAAGGGTGGACTGAAGGATTTTTAATCTAAATTCCAGTTTTTTACTCATCTGCTTGTGAAGCTGTCTATCTCTTAGTTTCTTTTAATGCTTATCCTTTTTCCCATTTGTTATTCAGTAAAGACAGTGCCTGTTCAGGAATGCTTTTACAACATTAAGCGTTAATATGTGTCATGTGTAAACGCCTGATCTATTTTCAGCGGAGTGTGTGTTTGTGTTTGTGTTTGTGTGTGTCTATGTGGTGGGTGGAGGGGCATTAGATGGGCTCACACAACCTACCTGCCCCCCCCCCACCCCCCATCATCATCACGTCCTGAAAGTCCTGTGGGTGACACAGGAGGCAGCTCTGCAACTCGGCTCAGAACGGCATGGAAGCGCTCCTCATATGTCACACAGCATGCGCCCTTCTGTGTGCCCGGTGATTCACGTCAAGAGGTGACCTGACCTGATAATTTAGGCCTCCCGGCTGTGGCTCGGGAATGACTGCGCTGACGGCCACGTTTGGCGTGGGTGTGTGTTTGCATTTTTTTTGTGTGTGTGTGTGTGCATTAGTGTGTGTGTATGTGTGTGTGAGTGTGTGTATGTGTGTGTTTGTATGTGTCAGCTTCTCTCTTTTCTGTCTGTTTCCCTCTCCCTCCCTCCTCCTCTCTCTCTATTTGTGTCTGTTTGAGTGTGTGTCTGTGTGTGTGTGTGTCTGTGTGTGTGCCTGTATTTGTGTGTTTGTGCATACTTGGCAGTGTATGAGCGAGGTCATGCATTCTCTACCCCCCTTTTCCCCAACGCCTGGAACCAGAACTGGAAAGGGTTTAAGAGTGGGCCTATTGATAGCCATGAGCTTTTCACTCTTTCCATTCAAGCCATGCAATGGCCCATAGATCTTACGTAAGTGAGCGGCAACTTTGGCTGCATGTGTCCACTTAAACACTGTTTTGTTTATTTGGGGGGGAGGCATGGAGGTGGAGGAGGGGGGGTGCACCTATCTAACAGCCATTTTAGTTTCCTCTAATAATTGACCTGTTACTAATCTGCGAGGGTCTACAGCTCGCAACATTACACGGAAATGCAGAGGTGTGCTGATTTTCAGAGCAGGAAGTGGTGCTGTTTTCGTTTATGTTTTTTTGTTTATGTTTACGTTTTTGTTTTTTCTTGATAGCTTGACTCGTTTTGGTAACTTGGCTTGGGAGACTCAATAAGAACTCATTGTGTTCATGCGTGGATGCTGTGCGTCCTGGTTGGCAGCTCACTCCCCTTAGTTGGGGTGAGACAGGTGGAGTGCCATGGCTATGGCGCTCACAAGGAGTGTAGCACTCGACAGAACCGTAGCGCCGCCTGATCGATACACCCTCCTCCCATGGAGGGGCTGTACTGGCCGGAAAGTGTCAGCCATGCTTTTCCCATCGGGGAACTTCAATTTGGAGAACGCACTAAGCTGTGAGGAGGAAAGCAGAAATGTCAATGAGTTTTCAGTTGAGTGTTGAACAAAGTCAGGTTATCACTTTGTATTACACTGTACTACACAATCCCCAAACAACAGCATCATAATGAAAAATCATATAACAAATGTATGCTATAATTCAAAAATCATGAGAGGAGAACACAAGATTAACAGTTGGTGCCAGAACAAATAAAACAGTGCAATAAAAATGATATGTGAACAAAATACAAGCAATATAAGGAAACATTAGAAGAAATCCATAAACACTCAATAGGGTTTAATAAAAATACGTTTTATGTGAAGCTTTAGACGCAGAAATTGAGGGAGCAGGCCCAATAAATAGCTGTTCTGGAGTCCAGGGGCCATTACGGGGGAAACACCTGTCTCCTTTAATTTTAACCCAGACACTGGAACGGCCAGGGGAATAAGATCAGTACATCTAAAGGGGGGCACTGACTGGGAGAGTCTGGGACTAGGCAAGCCCAAGAGACCAGCCGCTTGCACAGACAGGACTCTGACTACGGATAAGCTTAGTCGCAATTAACCAGTGTTGTGTCTTTAAAATATCTAAACTAAAATGACTTATCAACTAGGCTTGTATAGGTAAGGATGGGAAAGTTAGTGTGATGTCTGTCTTGAGAAATAACATGCTATTTACATGTGCATTACCAAGTGTTCCTGAATGACCTGGCCAGTGTGTTTCCTGTCTGCCAGTGTGTCCCGCTCTGCTATTCTCTGCATGGTTGTTTTGTGCCTGTTGAGTGTGTGTGTGTGTGTGTGTGTGTGTGCATGTGTGTGTGTGTATGTCACACCTGGGTCTTGGAAAGAGGGATGGCGTGCTCAAACACAGTCCAAATCACAGCCTCAGTGCAGCCTGGGGTTGTAAGAGAGCCTTCGTAACGGTAGTAGCTGGTCAGATTTGCGTTGCTCAGGATGAGCTGGTATAGAGAGGTGGCACGCGGATATTCAGCCTCTTGATCTGTGGGCAGACAAAATGTCAATGCAGACAAAATTTCTCTGAGCTTTCATTTCAGTGAATTCATCAATTCTTTGTAATCTTAAATGTAAATGGTAAATGGACCACATTTATACTGGGCTATCCCACTCCTCAGAGCACTTTACAACTTCACACCTCATATTCACTGCTGGTGTAAGCGTGCAAGGTGCCAACCTGCTCACCGGGAGCAGTTTCAGGCTCAGTCTTGATCAAGGACACATTAACAGGGTCAGGAAGAGCCGGGCTTGAGCCACAACTCTACTGCCAATGCCACCATTGTATTTTTAGGAACTAACATGCAAGTGAAAGTTCATACTTACTGTTGTTGGAGACTCTTTCTAGTGTTGATATGAAAGGCTCATAATTTCTATTGGCAGCTGTTGATAGCTGGAATGGAAATCATGGAAAACATGATTATACACAACTGCATAACTTCTCAGATCAATGAGTTTTTAATAGACAGGAAGAAAGACTGCAAAACTTAATTAATAAAATGTAATGGCCTGATCTATATTGTATGGTGTGTGTAATTTTGTAGACTGACCTCATAAAAGAATCCAAGAACTGCAACACCACTGGGGTCCTTCAGAGCATCACCAAGAGAACCGTATTTTTCACTCATGTGAACAATATGCAGCTACGGACGAAAACAGAGAGGATAACCATTAGTAACTAATCCAGCTGCACATCTACATATTGATAAGCTTTGTGATATGGCTTTTTGTTTTTCTTTCAAACACGTAGTGAAGCCTTGACTCGACTGCTTTCACACACCTCCATGGGGTACTGCTCCCCATCAATCGTGTGCTCTGACCCAGGTCCTCCTTCTTTGCCCCAGTGAAGGTGGAACTGGACAGCCTTGTAGACGCCATCCAAGCCTCCTCCTTGCACAGTAGCCTCATGTTTGATAGCTACCTGAACTGCAAGTGCATATATAATCAAACCAAGGCCATTCTGATAAGATGATATGTCAGCTGACCTTAGATATGTTTTAGATTGACCTCTACTTCTAGTGATTTTAAAGACATACTATATGTAAACTTCCAAAACTTCCTTGCCCTCACCAGTTAGCACTGGCTTCCATTTTGCTAATTGGTCTATGCTGTCCCAATCCCTTTAAGTGACATATTGAGCGTGAACTTGAGCTGCCTGGCAGGGCGCGTTTTCTAACAGGATATTCCCATCCTCAGTGTCACCTCTAATGGTAGTTGAAATTTGTCTTTCCATAACGGTTAGGATGTTATACTGTGAAAACTGTATAATTTCCAATGACAAAGTGTGATGCACAACATGTGCATGCACAGATAGTGTAACAGGAGAATGTCACATGTCCAAGGAAAGCATAAAAACAGTCCTTACCAGAGTGGCCATTGTTTTTGAGGGTGGGTTTGAAGGCATGCTCGTAGCCTGTGAACTTGAAGGGCGTGAGGCGTTCATCAGGCAGTGTCTTCTTGGTCACAATGTTAATGGGAGACTGCCTCCGCCGCCCACAGTCTGCATTCACGTCCTGCCAGTGATCAGGTCCTTCAGATGGGACAAAAGTGCAGACCAGGGTTAGATGCATGAAGAGGAAAGCACGTGCAAGCATATCAAGTTTGTAACGAGATTTGTGTTACTGTTCATTCACTAGAACATGCACTATTTTTTTTAAACAAGTTGCAAACGTTTCTTAATACAAAAACAAATAAGATGGCTAAACTTACCCTTACAATGGGACTCACAAGTTGACTGACTTTGGTAGCACCAGTCTTTAAACATACACAGAGAGAGAGAGAGAGAGAGAGAGAGAGAGAGAGAGAGAGAGAGAGAGAGAGAAGAACGCAGTCTATTAATATTTACAATTCAATACATTGACAATCTAACGACAATCAGAGCTGCCAGATCCAAGCACAATGCTGTGTTGATAATGAGCTGACAAATAAGATGAGGTTCCAAGGCAAAAAAGCAGCAACATGAAGAATACACCCACTGAAAAGCTCCAAAAATTTCTCTCCCACAGTTATCAGAAGGGTAATCTAATGCTTACAATGCGTGAATGTCAATAATCATACTCAATGCATTGTCAAGAGAAACTATTTAAACAATTGAATTTCGAAATTCTCAAGATCACTTCCTGGAAACAGGAAGGACTCTTGACTTATTTCCGCTGGAAGTTTAACCATATTTGTTTTCATTTTTTAGATTTCAATCATATTTATCCAATCATGTTTATCAAATATGTTATCAATATTTGTTTTGTTTCCCTTTTTGCAAACAATGAATTGTTCCTGCTTTGCCCCAAAGTCAACTGTTGTCCCCGGCTATACAAAGTGCCCAGATACACAGGAATTCATCCAATTGTTTAGCATTTAGCACACAAGACACCCAAGTAGTGGGCAGTGGGTTTATCTTATCTCAATGTATACAGAACTTAACCCTTTTTCAGTCTAGGGGTCGCATTCTCACTGCTAGTTTGAAAGTGTATTAATATTTTACAAACGAGTTTCATGTTTCCATTTTTTCCTTCGCTCCTATCTCACAGATAAACTATTTATGGTGAAAAACACGTCATTGAAAAAATTTATCCTATACACATATACACATACATATATTGGTATCAGAGTTTTACACAAACCTCCGGGGTCCTGTGAATTACACTAAAACAATGTCTCAACTTTGTAGTGTTACCTTCTGTGAAGATATAATTTTACTATAGGCTTGTATAAACTATCCACATACTGCCTAAACTATACATAGATACTGTAAAAACTACAAGCTCTATACAGTAGATACGAATGGGATGGATTGTGCATTATATTACCTGAACTACCATTATTTTTTGGTAACAGAACCATGGAATATACCTGTGGTATCAGCCACCATTGTTGGGCCTATGTGGTAGGCAGTATTTGAATCCTTCATGTCATGGCCTCGTAAGAATATTTTTCAGAGATTTCTGGGTGTCCAGGTATTTGCAAAAGTTCACCTACATCTTCACACATGAAATATCCCTAATCACGTCTTAATCAACCTACTGCCTCTGAATTGGTGCATTACAATGCACCAGGCATGGATGCAATTAGACATGCTTCTTAGTTTGTGAATTTAGGTGGCATTGAGACTTATTGTCTCCTATGCCCAACACTGATAGCATTTCTGCTGGAAAGTATATTGTTAGGAAAACAGCATTTCAATAATGGGAATGGGCCAGTTGGAAAATTGTCAAATTTGTTCCTTGTTAACTCAATGTCATTATTCAGTTATTCACAGTCGCTATCTGCTAGGGATTTTTGCTTTGATCTCTCGTTGCTCCGTGAGCAAAGTAACACTGAACAATGGGGTTCTCAATAGCACAGAGCGAAATCCCAAGAGGCCACCGTTTGAACGGCCAAAGAGAAGGAAACCGACAAAGAAAAGCAAAAGACAAAGATAAGAAAATAAGCATTCGCTTTTGCACGTCGTCTGGTTCGGAAAATAATTATAAACGAATTCTGTGAGGTAGGCTAGAGCTCCCCGAATGCACAATTCAGAGATCAAGGCTCTCGGCTACTGCACGAGTTTAAACAAAAATATACATTACATACAATATGCTAAACTGGGCCCAGCAGACAAAACAAGTCTACCTATAGGTTATACATTAAAATGTGCGTCACACGGCTAGAAAAACAGAATGGTTACCCATAACAGGCAAGACACTTGAGACTAGTTAGGAGTTGTGCCAAGTATCTTCCCTTGTGCTACAATACACATGTGGGAATCTGGTTCGTCAAAAGAAAGTGACAGAACAGGTAGCGCATGGTTTGTCACTGAATTTAGGGACGGTGAGAGTTCGTTCGCTGTTCTTACGTACTCACCCAAAATAGATAGCGAAAGTCAGCCGATTTGACATGAGTTTGTTCAGGAACGAGATTACAGATATGAAGTTAAAGGGGAGCAGATATCGAAAATTCGAGGAATTTCATATGTCACCTTTTTCACAGCAGTGAACTGGAGTTGAAGAAAATATGTTCTTTTTTCTTGTTAAGTATATCAGAGATCCGTAGTAAATCGATAATGGTCGAATACATCTAGCAATGGATGGATATAACTCGTGCCCTCTTCCAGTGCATTTCGCCGGCGCCGTTTTCACGCTGCGCGCTATAGCGCCGTAGAGGCTCCTACGCTCAGCTGTTGCCAACGGGAGAATCTGTCTCATTGGCTCGTGCTGAAGTCCACCAAGAGAGGGAGTGCAGGTGCACAGCGGGGAATGAATGAAAACGAATTCAAGTTGGTAAATGATTTGAATGAAGAGCACAGGAAAATCGGTACAGTGCTATATAAAATATTTGTAATGTTGTTAGCAGAGGCCATTTATATTATTTTGATATGTTGAGATCGATTTTTTCTTTCTCTGGCTCAAAGAAAAAATTTAACATGTATGTGCTCTTGGGAAACATAATTGGCGTGCACGATTTGTGTCATATTGATATTGCCATACATTCTTGCCATACATTCTTTGACTGTTCATTCTGATACAGGTGGCTAACCTAACATCACCATTGTTCCACGACAGAGATGGTACTAGGACTTCACTCCCCAAGGTGGTTGCGTTTAGCTGTGTAAGAACGTTGTAAGACATTGTCATACAAGTTGCCGAGCTTAGAGGTGGCGTGATCTGCTATTTCACTCCGTCGCAACTGCAAAATGACAAAATCCTGTGTACATGTAGCTATCCCGCCCTCAGCATTTGGTCAGTTCGTCAGATATTGCGTTCATTGATTGTTTACATTCTGTCGATGCCTGAGAAATTTCGCAATTTTAGAGAAATGCATCTAGACATGCGTCTCACATAGGCTCATAGGCTTTTTTGTTGTTGTTTTGAAGGTACAATGAATATAACCCTGAATTTTGTGTTTGAATGCATTTGAAGATTATGAAATATTTCACAGATATTTTTTTTGCAGAAATCATATAGTCAGCTAATAGTTACTTGAACAGAACATATGCACAGGTAGATTGAGAGTGTTTATTGGTTCAGTGAATTAAAACCCTTGGCTAAAATTCTAGACTATGCAAGCTAGCCTCCAGACAATAAGTAGCTGGAAACGAATCTGCCCTGAAAGGTCTTACTTCTGGGTAATTAATGCATAAATGTTGGTGAAAACATACAGACCCATCTGTGAGACGTTGATGTAAATGCATGCAAAAAAAACTCACCTCCGCCATAGCCTATTTCAAGGACGAATGCCAGGAATATAGACAAGATTTGGAAATGCATCTTGAATTCCTTTCTTCACCAAACGAGGCAACAGTATGGGTTGTGTATAGAATGTGATCACTTTTTCAAGGGGGTCTAATACTTATCTATCACGACAGGAAAGAAGGGTGGCCCCTCCCCCTCGAACGCACCTTCAATTCCCATCACATAGTATCGGCTACTTTCCTTGGAGGGCTGCTGTCAAATGTCCATTGCGCTCACACATTATATGACAGAATTTTGATAAACTAGTAAGTCTAGTTGATACGCAACTTAAGACGTTATATTTGTTATTTGTTAGAATGACTAAAGGTCAAATGTAGAGGTTTCATGAGCTTTTCAAAAACATGATACCTTGCCAGTGTCACATTTACCACGACAAACGGTGGTCCTTTTTCTGCTTT
Source organism: Tenualosa ilisha (assembly GCA_015244755.2). Lineage (NCBI taxonomy): Eukaryota > Metazoa > Chordata > Actinopteri > Clupeiformes > Clupeidae > Tenualosa > Tenualosa ilisha. The sequence continues at coordinate 3,908,348 of PYXC01000176.1, read as the reverse complement.
ATATTTTGAAAACAGTTGTTCTTACTTGTCTCTCACGCGCATGGTCAGTATTGTTTCAGTCTTCATTTCTTCACCTTCACTCACACGTGGACGCGCGTGCTCTCTCTGAAGTACACTTGCGCGCGCGCGCTCAGGAATACACGCACAATAGCTGAAGACAGAGAAAAGCTCAATATTGAAAAAAGAATCCTAAACTGTTAGGCGAATTTTTTGACTACAGTAGCAGTTTAATGTATATATTGACAGAATCAAATATTTGCTTTCTAAAATGAGAACAGAATTACATTTTCCCTCCGGACAACATGCACATCATGAACTACTAGCCTATTTTTCTTCTATCATGAAACCTGAAATACATTGGCGTAAGAAAATGGCTGTCAGTGCAAATTATTAATCATATTCTTTCACAGTGTTTAACAAAGATTGTCTTTTAAATGTTTTTTTTTTCATGTGCGCGTTTTTGTTTGGTAGAAGGAAAAGGAAAAACATTGGATCTTAGAACTTCAGAGGCAAACTGTCAAAATACTTTCACGTTTATTCAACATTATCTAAAACTTTTGACCTAATATACAAATTTTACTCTTTTTGTTCCCGGAATAAAAGTAAAACTTCCTCCTGTTTAAAGCCACTTCCCATTACCTAATAACATGATGTAAGAGTGGACGTGCAGACTGCATGTCGCAAACCACTGTTTTACTCACGCTTGTACAGAATCAATTACAAAGGATATTAACTATGGCAAGAACTCCACCCAGGTACAATGCTCACTGTTACATCTTTCAAATCCACGTTTAACCCAAGAGCTTACCGTTTACTGAGGCAGGCTTTACATTTGGCGACATCTAGTGGCCTACGCTAAACATTACAGAAGCAGAGCTTTGTATTAATGTAAGGACCTGGGGAGCTCCAGCACATAGTCAATGACAAGACAAGAAAGTCCCCCTTCATTTATTGTGGTGGTGTATGCAGTGTTCATATCACAATGTTCATATCACAAATGTATTGAGTACATGAACATAATTTATGTACTCAATACATTTAACCTTTAGTTTTCAGTTTTAGCCTTTCCTCCGGGATCAAAAGGTGGCAGTGATTCTCCAGTTACAGAATGTCCACTGGGATCAAAGGACCACAGTGTACTATTCAACCCAGGAGACCATCAGACAGTTTGGGGGAGTGGGGGTTGACATTTAGGTAGCCCTAGCTGTTAAAATTATAAATGACCAAATGACATGCCCTACACACAACCTGCTGATGTCATTGTTGGGTGCACATGAGCACTGCGTGCGTGCTTGTGTGTGTGTGTGTGTGTGTGTAGTGTGTACTATATTCAGCACTAGTATTATTAACCATCTCAAAAGGAAGAATGGTGATTTCTCTTAGGGCACAATATAGGAATATCTTGTCGGGCATAACACTCTAAATCGTTGGTTCTCAAATTGGGGTCCGGGGACCCCCAGGAGTCCGCCGGGTGTTGCCTAGGGGTCCATGGCATCTAGCATCTAACAGAACAAATGGATATAAACCTGTATGGTTAAATTTGTGTTGCGATTATGCGGGGTCCTTGGAAATGTTCTGCTCCATGAGGGGTCCCCGGCCCATTGAAGTTTGAGAACCCCAGCTCTAAATAAAGTAATGGTGGCAGGTGGTGAAGTACAGGTATAGTGAATTTAAAGGTCAGAGACAGTGAAAAATAATTTAACAACATAACTGTAACTATGGTGGCAGATTCTTATGATGACACTTCCTCTGTTCTCAAACAGCTGCAAAATGTTTATGACTGTTGTCATGAAATGTGATTCAGTTTTTGTTATGTCTTCTTCCAAAACACTGTCAGCTTTACATTACAAAAAACAATTGACAGTCACCAGTGGGAAAAATGTGGTGGGGAAAGTGGTTGAGCACTGCCACAGCTGAGGTGCCCTTGAGCAAAGCACCTAACCCGTCACTGCTCACTGGGCACCGCTGTAGCAGGCAGCCCACTGCTCCGGGTTTGTGTGCTTCACCTCAGTGTGTATTCACTTTGTGCTGTGTCTCACTAACTCACGATTAGGATAAATGCAGAGACCGAATTTCCCTCACGGGATGAAAAAAGTATATAACAGTGTACTCATACAGTAATGAACATTAAAAAAACATGTCATTAATGTTCATGAAACGTGTCACCTCATGTTTATGACTCATATGTTGCTCTTATGTCGACACCCTTAAGTAAAATGTTACCCAAAAGGGGTTATTACGCATTGATACTAAGTATGGAGAGAATTTTTGACTATCGTTTACAGTTAGAATTTAAACAGAGGATGGTGTTATAGCTGAGCAAAAAGCCAAGTCATGACCATACGGCTCCATGCTAAGTGCCTTGACTCAACTGGATTCTTGTACTAGGTGTTTAACTGTAATTTAATTACACATTTTTTCAAAATAATGTAACTGATTAGTGTTACTATTATTTTGTGATTAAATTACGTAATTTTGTTACATGTAAATCGTTACTCCCCATCACTGTCGACAGCCTTTTGGTTCCAAGCCTGAAGTCCTAACCAGTAGGCCAAATGTAGTTTGAGACAAACTAATGCAGAGAAAGAAAGTAATCATAGCTGATATTGTTTTCTAAAGACCACCTACCGTACTTAGCTACATCTATGCATACACCGTGGTGGACGGTGCCTTTTTGCACCAGGATTGTGACAGATGAGGTATGTTATGTGGAGTGATAACTAGTCATACTCCCCAAAGAACTCCACCCAGTCCACATAAAGTGTGAAAAGATATTTGCCAGTTGGAGAGAGCAGTAGGTTTTTACAGTTTGGCACAGCAAATATAAATGAAGAAAGTGAAGATTAATGAAGTTTGTCATGGAAATATGTGTGTGTGTGCTTCCTTCTTATGTTGGGATGTTGGATATTAGAAAGGAAAGAATACGAAATATGACACTTTATATAATTCTTATGATGTGCTTTGGACTGTCAAACTTGTGTGATGCACTTTGACACAGAATCTGAGTAGATGGAAGAGACTTGCACCTCAGACTGATGATACAGATATATACTTTATTTACCCCATGGGATTTAACTTGTACAGTGCATTTCCTGAAAACAATTATTGACTAAGTGACACATTTTAGTCACTAGATCAGAGAGAGCTATGTTACATTTCTGGGGTCTTTTTTTCTTTCTGATCATTCCTTCATGAACACCAGTACAAAGAAAGATAGAAAACAATAGGTAATGCTTGAACCATAAGGATTCGCCATCCTACTGCAATCTTTCAGTGAATATCATAACTTCAAGACCCAACAGACAACCCTGTTGAATTTCTGAAGTAATTTTCTCATTGTTAAGCAGCTAGCTATTTTTGTACCATTAACATATCGAGCAGTTACCAATTAGTAACCAAGTGTAATTCATGAGAAAGGCTTAGAAAATAAAACAAAATAAAAGATGGCACTATATATAGTTTTTTTTTTCAAGGAACACCATTCAACAACACATACACCAATGTTTGGGAACCACAGCCAATTTTTAAAAAAGGAAGTAACTGAAATTCATAGTGATATTGAGTGCGTGTCATGACATATCACATTCGGAGACAGCAGACAAAGCAAAACAAGGACGTACGAAAATCTCTCACAAACATCCCCTCGTGCAAAAGTATGTGGGCTTACCATAGCCTTCTGAATACATACAAAAACTCATATGGTCAACTTAACGTTAGCAAAAATTAGAACAGAAAAAATGTTACGCCGCTTTGACATTATTTTCTTACTTTCTTTCGCTCTTTCTTTCTTACTTTTTTTTTTTTTTTTTTTTTAAATCTGGCTCACTCAAGGTGTCCAAACTGGACCAACAAAGAATCTGCAGAACGTGAATATTATGTTCTCCTTTATAACAACCTCTACACAAACAGTTTATAAATTTTGCTAACAGTTAACTGTGCATGACCTTTTTTTTCTTTACCCAGTACTAAAGGCAGACTGCAGAAACAGACAAAACAGCTCACTGAATGTACATGAATAATAATGACTGTGCCTTTCAGTAGCCCCCGAATAATCCACACTCCCCAATCACAAACATTACATTCAAGCATTGCAGAGCCCACAACCACATACAACAGCAAGTAAACAGCAGATGGATCCCTTGTATCTGGGTTTGGTCTCCAATTCCCTCAAATATACAACATCAAATGTGTAGTGCACAAAATAATAATGATTTAAAAAAAAATGATTTTTTCAATACTTTAGCAGCATTTTCTTTTTTTTTTTTTTTCTTTAAATAGTTACGCCTCCAGTATGACGAAACAAAAGGCTTCAAAGTTTCCAACTTCAGGGGAATTTGAGAGATTGTCCTCTGAGGCGTGTGGCTGTGTTTGTGTTTATGTCTGGTGTGTGTGTGTGTGTGTGTGTGTGTGTGGGGGGGGGGGGGGGGGTGGGTGCATGTCCATGTGAGCGTGCAAGCAGTGGGGCAGGTCTTGTTGTTACTGATGTCCATGTTATAAGGGTGCTGGAACAAAGGGAGCTCGAGGCTCAAGTTCGAGCTGAAGGCTGCCCCACCAGACTAGCAGAGGGCGCTTTAAGGAGACAGCCCTATCCCCTCCCACAAACAGGGCCCGAGCCAGAGGCCAGCAGGACGCTGCAACCTCCCAACCCAAGGTGCCATCTACCAAAGCAAGGGGCTTCACATGGACAACTGCCATTTTGCAACAATTCCCCATACCCACCAGTCTGCCCATCGCAAACTCTCTTTGTCTGACTGTATCTAGCCATCTTTGTCTGTCTCTTTTTTTATATTTACTGTCCATCTCAAGCCAGTCCACCGTCCACCAGGTCAAAGTCACAAAGAACTTCCAAGTTCTCCTCCTCCAGCTCATCGCCCGACAAGACGGATTAGGGGCTAACGAGGGAGCTGATCAGTAGGGGCGGGGCGAGGGGGGGGGGGTTTAGAGGGGAAAATGTGGCTGCCCAGCCAAAGTGGTCAAAGACGCATCGGGAGCTTCACCAACGCTGAGCGACGCCAGGCCAACCTGCACCAGGCCAGAACAGGAGGGGGGTGGGGGGGAGGGGTAGGCGGGGGCCTTGAGGGTAGATAGGCAGGGCACAATCACAAGGTTCAGGGGGCCCCCTCAGCTGGAGGCGGTGGCGATGGGTTTCTTGAGCTGCTGGCTGCGGATTTCGCGTGTGCGCGACTCCAGCAGCAGGTCGTGGCAGGTGTTGCACACCAGGACTGGGTCATACAGCTGCTGGTCTGGGATGGGCAGCTTCAGGTGGCAGCAGTCTTTGCAGAACACGTTGCCACAGTTCCTGAACAATGACAAAAAAAAAATGAAGACACTTCAGAAGCTGCTACAACTTCCTTTTTTTTTTTTTAACCAATCTGAAGAGTTTTCCATTTCAGGCAGATCTACAGCACATCCAAAATGTACAGGTGAGAAGAAGGTGTTTATTAAGCACTAAGGGTTGTCACTGGGCCAGGTGGACGGGAGTGGCACCCACCTGCAATGATGGCGTCTCTTGGCAATCCAGAACTCACAGTCACAGTTAAAGCAATGGGAGGCCATGTGATCGGGAACCCATCGTGTAACCTGCAGAGATAAAAAAAAAAAACACTCATAAATATACAAACAAAAAAACACACAGACAGACAGACAGACAGACAGACAGACAGATGCAGGTAGGCAGGCAGGTCGAAACAGTATAACAGGTATAGCATATCCCATCCCAGTAGCAGAAAAGGAAGCAGCAGTAAGTATGTGTGTGTGTATGTGTATGTGTGTGTGTACACACTTAGAGGCATGTATGGTGTGAATGTGTAGGAGCAGGAGAGGTGCGGAAAGAGAGCGAGAAACCTGCAGAAGGCTACGAGGGGCGCTGACCTCTGTGTCCTTCCGCTCGATGCGATCCCAGCTGCCCTCACTGAAGCGGTCCTCGCTGTGGTCAGACAGGGAATCCTCCTCAGCACTGTCGTCCGACTCCCTCAGGCACGTCTGAAAACACAGACACAGACACAGACACAGACACAGACACAGACACAGACACAGACACACACAAATCAGCATAGCACACTGAAGGACACACCCTCATATCACAGAATTTCATTACACTTTATACATCAAATCCTTCAGAATGTAAATGGAGCATTGTAATATGTATGTTTGTATGTAGGATGGATGTATAGATGTATGATTAGATAGACAGATGGATAGATAGATAGATAACCAAATTAAGGTAGTAATAACATGCTATAAGCTCCCATAAGGAAGAATATTGCAATTAACATTGAATATACAAAGTGCCTAATGACTGCATCAGACAGATTAAGTATAGTGTAAGAAGAACAATGCCGCAGAGATAGTAAACAAACAACAAACAGACAGGCGGGAAGAACACTCACAATGTCGTCCTCGTAGTCCATGTCGGGCTCAGAGGGTGGTGTGCAATACTGCTTACTCTCCAGTCGCATCTGCAGCTGCCTGACCTGCCGGCGCAGCACCTCCACCTCCTGCTTGTAGGTGGCCTCGATCTGACGCAGCCGCTGCTGCACCGCGTCCAGAGCCACCGGAAGCCCGTCGTCGTCCAGGTAGGCAGGCGCCTGGATCGCCGGCGCTGCTAACGACAGCGGCGGCGGGGGGGACGCGCTGGCCGAGGTTGAGGAGGACTGCGCGGCGGCCAGCAGCTGCCTCATGTACGGCCCCGACGAAGACGTAGAAGCACACAGCGCAGCGTAGCCCGAGCTCTTCACTGCCGACAGCCAGCTGGAGGAGCCGGTGCCGTTTGGCCCAGACGACCGAGCTGATGCGTCCCGGTCTCGGTCTCGGTCTCGGTCTCGCCGGCAGCAGTGGCCATTGGCAGCGGCGGCACTGCTGCCGCCAGCGGCTCCTTGGGCACGCAGGAGCTTGCTGGCCAAGCGGCGGCTCTGGTAGCCACCCTGCTGCAGCGCCCCTCCGCAGGCCGACTGCACCAGGCCCTGGACGCTGCCCCACGGTGAGCCCAGCAGCGTGAAGTCGCTCAGCTGGCTCTGTGAGACCAGGCGCCGGGCCGCACGGGCGCACTCCGGCACGCCGCGCTCACGCACCGGCACCAGGTCCCCTTTCCATGGGCCCTCAGTCCTTCTGCCCTCCTCTTTGAAGCAGCTCGGGGACTGGGGCTGGATTGGAACTTGGGCCGAAGCCTGGGCCTCGCCTGCACTGGCCCTCCGGAGCGGAGGCTGCTGGGGCGGGATGGCGCTTTGCTCGGTTAGCGTCTCCGTAGAGTCCTCCAGTAGGGTGGCGCGCGGCGGGTGTTTCATGGCTAGGAGCTCGGTGACTTCGACGGTGCATCCCTCTGGCGGCGGTGGCTTACTGGGCTCCTTCTCGTCAGCACAAGCGAAGCCGTTGAGGTCGGGCGGAGGAAGGTGCACATCTGCGGCGGCAGGGGAGTGTGGAGCATCGCCACTGACAGTGCAGGGCTGCTCCTCGGGCGTTGGCAGGGGTGGCGGGAGTGGGGGGCTGGCGCTGCGAGCCAGGGCCTGGTGGACGACAGGCATGGGCACGGGACAGTCTCGCCCCAGGGAGAGTGGATGGGGAAGGCAGGGTAGAGGCTGCGTGGTAAAGCACTGCTCCTCTTCCTTAGAATCGCCCAGAGGGCTCTCGTTACCATCCGCCGTTGCCGGGGGCGTCTGGGGAGGAGTCTCCTCGCACGTCTCCACGTCAGGGTCTTCGCTGCCCAGGCCCGTGTCGGGGGTGTGGTCCTCTAGGCTGTCATCGGTCGGGGAGCCCACTGGGGCGCCAACGGCGTCCAAGGCCATGCGATTCTCCTGGCAGTGCTTGTTGAGGTTGGGGTCGCTGGACGTACGCGTGAGCGCCACCCCGTTCTCACAGGCAGAGACAAGGTTGTCCATGGAGCGCGTCTTTGGAAGCCTGCAACGTACAAAGTTACATTTAAATGTACACATGTACTTTAATGGAGGAAAAAGGCAGCATAAACAAATGGGCAATTGAAAATTTTCTCTTGTCTATGTCTAAATATAATCAGAAAGACAGGCATAAGCATCTCAAATTTAGATTGTTATGATGCCGAAATGCTCTAGACTCTAGACAGTGCCAAAAAGAATGGTTTCCTTATTTCTAGAACTTTCAGTTGCACTTCCTCAGATAACCATTAGAGGTCAGACTGCCCCTTGACTATGCAGAGTCTTGGGACTACAAGGTAGGAAACCTGATTTTCCAAGCAGCTTGGATATGGATAATCATAATTCTTCATCAGTCTCTGCTTCTGGAAGTATTTTCCTGTTATTTCACATCAAAGGTGAGAGAATAGAGGAATTGCGTCCACGCTACAGTGGTTCACAAATTTGCGGCAAAAGACAGAATTTCCTCAGTAGGCAAACTACACGAAAGCTCAGTGGTGGCAAATGTTAAATGGACTGCATTTATACAGTGATTTTCTACTCTTCTGAGCACTCAAAGAGCTTTACAATTTCATGTCTCCCATTCACTCACACACACATACACACGCAGAGGGTGGTAGCTGAGTGATTGCACCTGAAAAACAAACTGCATGGTTCAATTCATTCCAATTCCAACTAGAATCACTCAGGACAGGAAGTCCAGAGAAGACAACAGTTTCTCTGTGTGCTTGCCCATGTCTGAGGTTAACAGCCCGTGGCGGGCGGCTGCGCCAAGGACAGACATGTCTGCGGGTAAGTCTGAAGCAGGCGGGGCGTCTCACCTGTCAAGGGAGCGTGAGGTGAGCTCCTCGCCCTGGCCACAGGGGGAAAGGTAGATCTCCATGGCATCCTCAGCAGCGGTGCAGGGCGAGGAGGTGGGGAGGTAGACGGCCGTCCACAGCTGCAGGGCGCGTGTGTGACACACTGGCTGCAGCACCTACGTCATGAAAGACACACACACACAAACAATGTCACCTAATGCAATTATTAGACAAAATTCCTAGGAACACCGAACAACTGAAATGTTCGTCCATTAGTTCTGTCATCTGACAGACAGAAGGTCATGAGTCAAAGGGTCAGGTACTATTCCACTGTAAGGTCACATTCAGAACAGGTTACAGCACAACAAGATCCACTGGACTTAAAGACAATACTGAAAAGGCTAGTGTGCTGTGGGCCCTATGGGGAGAGTAATCTCTAGTCTTTTCTGTTCCATCCATCATGTGTCGGAGTGGAATGCTAACTGTCAGACAGCCGGACATGCCAGAGGTGACCCCTCTGACCTAGAGTGTCGCGCCATGCTTTGCATAAATATCAAAGGCCTTTCAGATTCAACCTCAATCTTTTGACCTGAAACAGTAGGGCAGGCTTTTTGAAAAAAAGTTAAAATAGCTTTGCATGTAAAAGTCAAAGTACATGCCCTCCCCATTGTTCGATACTACTGTTTTTAGTACAAAAGATCTATTGTTGCATTTTTTTGTGAAGAGAAGGACATGGCAGGGACTGTACCATATCATGGCTAGGGATGTAGAGAAAGTTCTGGAAGTTCTTGTTGCCAGTGCGGAGCAGGGACCAGACAGAGCAGGTGCGCTTGTAGACGTTGCGGGCCTCTCTCTCACGAGCATTGTTGCACAGGAACGTGCCGTACAGACATGAGTATGTGTGCTGCACCAGTTTCACCTGCCAGTACAAACAAAGTTTAATCAGAGCTTGTGCGCGCACGCACACACTCGCACATTTACACAATCACATGCACACATACGCAATCACAGGCATAGCAGTACCAACACACACACTAACACAATAACACTGGCAACAGATATCCTGCACACCATGCAATCAAACACTACATAACAGCATGAACATTGCATGAAATTGCAAAAATTATTTGTCTATATATAGTTTACAAGAGAAAATACATGCAAGAATAAAAACATCAACAACAATATCTTATATTCCTATAACATATAAATATATAGATACATGAACGGATAGACTTCCTGTATTTATTTTAATTCATACATAATACGCATATTCCATTCAAAGTATAAATTACAAGTGATTGTGCCACCAGAGCTTGGCTCTGTGGTCTGAACGCTTAACTGATCAGATAAGGATCAGGTGGGTGGGCTGCATTGTTCGGACGACAAATGTGCTCGCAGGGGGTGAGCGGCGGTGCGACTGACCAGGAAGGCCTCGTTGAACTCAAACAGGCACGGGAACTGCTTAAGCAGCTGGTGCACGCAGTCCAGCCACTGCAGGAAGACGGGGCACTGCTCGCTCACGTCATCGGCGTTCTCCTGGTGGCCGCAGCGATCGCCGAACTTGTGGCCGAAGTCCAGCCAATCCGTCTCCACCAGCACCTGAAAACCCTGCAGGGGAAAAAAAAAAAAAAAAAAAACAGGACAATGTTAAAGTGTTAAAACAAATGGGTCCATTAAGCACTTATGCACGTTGGCCTAAATGCATTAAAAAAAGGAGCTCATCCAACAGCACTGACTAAGGCTCATTGGCCAAAGTTATTGCAAGGACAATCAATATTGAATCAGAAACAAGAAAAGCATTTTGCTGGAATGTACTGCTGAGTTATGAAACAAAGTGGATGAAACAGAAAGGCAGGTTGGATGAGTCTTAACCTCCATGGTCCTGTAGAAGGGGTCTAAGAGGATCTTGGCGAGGGCAACGATCTGCGGTGTGCGGTCCCAGCCGTCCGAACAGTGCACCAGCACTGGCCGACCCTCCCTCTCTACCGCCGAGCACACCAGAGTGGCTGCCTTCAGCATGACGGACAGGTGCTGCAGCCAACGGGTGCTCTCCAGAGCTGAGAGCCAGCTGAAGAAGAAAGACAGGAACCCATGAGGAAATATATAAGACATGGCCGCCTAAAAGGAACCATCTTTCCATTTTCAACTGATAGACTGCACACTCCTCCCAACAAACGGCAACAAACACAAAAGCAGTTGGGTCAGTTCACAACGTCCGTTTAATGGTGTTTATTGGATGGACTTTGGATCCGACATTGACTGTTACAAAGTCATTCTTTTCAATTACTGTCTGTGGGCAATGAAGAACTACAGGTCGGCTTTCTCAACATTCTAAATACCGCCACCAACGTCTTTTGCACTTTTGCATGTTAAGGCTTGTTGCCGTTTGGTGGGGCAGTGTGTAAGCACCTTAATGATGAAGCATGGCTGGGCTCGGAGAAATCATGAGCCCTAGCTGTGAGTCAGAGTTCAGTGGAGAACCTGTGACCCAGATTGTGGATTGACATGGCTATCTGGGTCAGGTAGGGCTTTTTATAGACCTGGAGAGCACTGCGCCCTATGGGAAAAGGGCAGCGAGAGTATCGCTTTACGTTGCTGACATCATGGTGCCACAGAGAAGAATGCTTACCAAAACACATACAAACACACACGCACACACACACCACCACCGGATACGTCCTCAGATGCACACAGTCCCACACACATATATACATACCACACTCCCACACATATATACATACCACACTCCCACACATATATACATACATACCACACTCCCACACATATATACATACCCACACTCCCACACATACATACATACATACATACCCACACTCCCACACATTTGTACATAACCACAACACCAGAGCATTTGTCAGCACACACAAACACACACAGGCCTGTGTATGAAAAAACACCTGCAGGCTTGCACATGCAAAAACACATGCTGACACACACACACACACACACACACACACACACACACACACACACACACACACACACACACACACACACACACACACACACGAGTTGGGAAGACCATGAGCGGAGTGAGATCTCTGGGGTTGTTATACGAGAGCTACGTGGTTGGAGTGGGCAGTGGAGGGGCTGTGGGGGGATGTCGATGGGGAAGAGGAAAGGTCAGCAGGATCCACTTACTTGCCGGGGTCCGGGATCTGACTGCAGACAGCCCGCAGGGCCTGGAAGCTGTTCCTGATGGAATGGATGTTTGCCATGCCCATGAACATCACCTCACAGTTGGGGTAGTACTCTGTGTAAACACACACACACACACACACACACGTCCCCAAACAAACAACAAGCATGAGCAGGAGGTTTTGATATTTGACATTCAATACAGGTAAACAAGTCAAGCATGTCATTTCTTACTGAATACCAAAAGGTGACAAGGCGATTTTCTCTTGCGTAAGAGACCTGAATATTTCCTCAGGCTCCAAGTAGCGCATGTTGACTTGAGATTTGCGTAACAGTAATATTTAGGCTGTGCTCAATTAGCCTCTGAGAAAGATAGAGCGCCAGAGATAATGAGAGAGAGATGAAAGGATTGTGAGGGAGTGAAAGAGGGGCAGGTGGCGTCTGTCACCCCTCCGGCCTTGTCAATTACGAGGCTGCTCATTTATTGCTGTGTCTCTGACAACCCTAAAAGACGAACAATCGAGTGGCGTTGCTGCGACAGGGAAGATAAGGATGTTGACGGGGGCGAAGTGGCGAGTCTGATTAATCCCCACCCTATACAAAACAAACAGCGCCCGTCTGGAGAGCCAGGTACCAACCTTCGCACTCGCAGCCACCCCCCTTGGCTCGGTTGGCCACCGCAGCCGTGTAAGAGCGGGCATCCAGGATCAGCAGCTTCTGTGGTGCAGCGTTGGCATCGGGGCCCGGGCATCCAGTCAACGAGGAATCTGAGAGAGAGCAAGAGAGAGAGAGGGAGAGAGAGAGAGAGAGCGAGGGATCAAAAGGAGAGAAAGAGAGAGAGAGCAAAGAGAGGGGGAGATAAAATGGAAAACTTTAGCAGCGTGATAGATAGTGCTATCCAAGGCTGTCCTCTGGAGTAAAGAATCGATAAGGGCTCCTGATGACCACTGCAGCACTCCTGGCGCCATGGCGATATGCAGACACATCTCCACAAGAGCGGGTGTAGTCAGTGTCATTGAATTGGGTGGGTTGGGTGGTGGGGTAGCAGAGCAGCAGTTAGCCATATGGAGTGCATTCTGGGGGGTGGCATTAGCTTTAGAACTAAATGGGCTCCATTCCCCAGGACGATTTAGAGGAACCTCAGGGTGGGAAGCAATGGAGAGATGCCTGATTTAGTCTCTTGGGCTCACATCTAACTATAACTAATGTGGAACACATGGAACAACATTGTTCAACACTGAGAATATTTTTCCTTCGGTGTCTATTCTGACATGTCCATAATAGCACAAGGCCTACTTGTTGAATGAGATATTCCAAGGACATTCTACTGTGGATATTTAAGTGGCAGTGTGTGTGGGTTTGGGTCCCAAACTGAAATGCTATTTGCGTGTAAACCGTGCTTCCAGTGAAACTGGGCTCTTCTGCGCCAGCCAACTTCCTGTCTGAGCTCACTATCCGGGCTGCAAAGCTATCTGCACGGAAATTTCTGGAAGCCTGTCTGTTGCCAAGACCACCAACCTCATTTCTATTCAACACAGAGGGAGAAGACAGAAGAATTGTGTGTGTGTGTGTGTGTGCGTGTGTGTGTGTGTGTGTGTGTGTGTATGAGAGAGTGTAAGTGTGACGGTGAGAGAGAGAGACTGAGTGAGAGAGAGAGGAGAGAGTAGTGAATGAGAGTGGAAAAGAGAGAAAGAGAGTTCCTCCCCACCAAAGGCCTCCCATTCTTGGCCACCAACATGCAAACAAGGTGGTGAACAAAAGAACCACTAGCCACCCGACCCACATGCATCCGGTCCAAATTGGAGATCCTTTATCTGGAGCCTCACTGATGCGCATGAGCGTGATGTATGGTGTGTGTGTGTGTGTGAGAGAGAGAGAATCTTAACAAGAAATTAATTAAAGATGGCATGTCCCCCAGAAACAGCTCAGTGTAGCATAACATGCTGATTGTGGCTGCTATTGTATTGTACAGGTAGGGAAGATTTATGAATTTAATTGGTGTCTGGTCTCCATCCGGGGATGACAGACTGAACTGAGCCAGTTGAGATGAGGTGTTCAAAAGAGAGTGAGAGAGAATTAGAGAGAGAAAGACAGTGAGAGAGAGAGAGAGAGAGAGAGACGTGACAGCAGCAGATGCACTAAGAAGAATCAAAAAATCTAAAATCATGCAAAATGTAACATCTTCAGAAATGCCCTTTGTCCTTCTTTTTCATTTCTTTTCTTTTAAGTAATGTCATGTGAGGTAATCATGTGTGCTGCTCACCAAAGTCACTGTCCGAGCTGTCTGGGCCGTCGCCTCTGGCTTTGCTTCCAGTGAGCCCCCCAGGTCCCCGCATGCCCCGGTCCAGCATGCAGGCCTTGGCAATGGAGGTGACCAGGTACTCGTCGTCAGTGTTCCTCCAGCCCCACCAGCTGATCTCAGGCTGACTGCAGCGGGCGATCACCGCCCCATTTCTCTGGTGCCTGTGGTTTTGTGTGTGTGTGTGTGTGTGGTGGTGGGGTGGGGGGGGGTAAATGGGGGATGAATGATTTAGTGAGGCATGTGAACATACAGTACACTTTCCTGAGGGAGAATCTGAGATATTCCCCAGTGGACATGAAATGTCTTTGATAATGGTGAAAATCCGTACCTGTACACCACAACTGGGATTCTTTTCCAGGACCTGAAGGAGGCCACACTCTCCAGCTCCTTATCTGTAATCCACACAGGCACCAGCAGCTTCTGAGGATAGCTAGAGCACAGTCTGGGGGGAGAAGAGGGGAGGAGAGGGGAGGAGAGGGAAGGGGAGAGCAGTGGAGGGGAGGAGGAAGGAGAGGAGAGGAGAGACTAAGAAAAAATGGCCTTTTTCTTTCACATCAAGGAAAGAACAGGTGGCACATCATACAACTGTAATTATGCCAACCAGATATACAGTAAGTGAGAAGTTTCAGTGTCCTAGTCATCTTCTAGAAACATCTGCCAAGTTAAACTTACACAAAATGTCCTTTCTTTATATACTGTGGCATCTGTGGTACATCCAGTAAATACCAGCATCACCATTAAAATAACTGACATCTATTACTATTTATTTATTTATTTGAAAGATATTTGGGGGGGTTTATGCCTTCATTCTGATAGGAGAGTAGAGAGTGAGAGGAAATGAGTGGGAGAGATGGGCAATGATTGGGTAATGATCCGGGTCTGACTGGAGCACAGAGTCCCCCACACAGAGTCACGGGTCGGACTCAAACCCGAGTCCCGGGGTTAATGGTATGACACCTTAGCCCACTGAGCCATGGATCCCCACCCACCCACCCAGTATCTATTATTGATGTCATCATCATTTCAGTCTACAGCTTTGATGGTCTACAGAGTCACATTTCAATGCTCATGTACTGACTCTGATTGGTCTGTGACTGATTAATTGATTTGCTTTGTGGCCTTCCTGCTCTCTACTTCTCCTCTTTCACCTGAGTGTAATGACATCTGACACCACAGGACTCCAGATTACTCCCACGCCAGACTGATCCCTTGTTTTGCTCCCTCCCCCACTAAGAGTCACTGATTGCTCCCTCCAAGTTCATTATGTCAGAGCTTTGGATGTCTGGCTACGGTGTGTTTGAGTGTGTGAACGTGGCTGCAGATGCTGTGCCTTTTGTGTGTGTGTGTGTGCATGCATGTGTATGTGTGTGTGTGTCTGCTGTCAGTGTGAGTATTTGGCCTGTGTATAGTATGTATGTGTGTGCGCATTTTCAATTTGCAGGTGCACTTGGTGTGAGGTGTTGTTGTCAGTGTGTATGTGTGTGTACTCCTTTTGAGGGTGCTCCTGGTGCAAATGTTTGGCCTGTTTATTTGCAGGTGCTCTCAGTGTGAGGTGTGATTACCTGTGTGTGTGTGTGTGTGTGTGTGTGTGTGTGTGGACACTGAGAGCACCTCACAGCTCTCGGTGTGAGGTGAAATGACCTGTGTGTGTGTGTGTGTGTGTGTGTGTGTGTGTGTGTGTGTGTGTAATTGTGAGGTGCTCTTGGTGTGAGGTGCTGTGCTGTGAGTCAGCCATGTCGGCAGGAGACCCAGCTGGTTTAATTAGCCTATCTCTCCAGGCCTGCCTCTCACTCACGCTCTCCCTGCAGGGGCCCTTCCGCTCTGGGGATGCACCTCCTGCTGAGTGGATAAGAGCAAGCATTGGTGTGTGTGTGTGTGTGTGTGTGTGTGTGTGTGTGTGTGTGTGTGTGTGTGTGTGCGCGCGCGCCTGTGCGTGTTCTTGTGTTTGTGTGTGTGTGTGCATGTGTGTCAAGAGTCTTTGTTCTGAAGTGTTTGTGTAATTAAGTATATGCATACCAACATTTTCACAGTAACGCAACTGCCCATTCATACGAGTCATCTATATTTGTATGCTTGTGGTGTAAGTGTCGAGGGCCTTGACAACCTCCAAATTGAATTAGCAAAGAGAGATTAAAAGACACCACCATAAAATAGCAGGAGTTTTTCTTTGAATTCAACACCCTCTCACCCCTAATAATGCTTAACAAGCAACAAATCCTTGTGGTCTCCACAGAACTCCAGTGCCAGTGCCTCTATACTTCTCTACGAGGACAGTACGGAGAGAGGCTGACCAAATGTAGACTATTGCACAGACAGTGGGCTCAAACGCTCGAACCCTGACCGCCCCCGAACGCAGGGAAGGCTGTGACGTACTTGTAGTTGCTGTTGAGGTCAGATATTCGCCAGGCGTTCTGCATGTCGTAGCCCATCCTCCTCACCTCCACGTCCATCCTCTGAAGAACATGATCTCCTAAGAAGGTTAGGAGACACAAAACGAGTGTGTATGAAAAATGCTGTGTCGTTAAAGGTTGGTTTGTTTGTTAATGCCATTTTAGAAACGATGGCTAACTCTATGGCCTATGCAGGTATGACAAAACTAAATGAAGAGAAATCAAACAAATTTTGTCTCAAAAATCATGTCTGAGCTTCATTAAGACATGATCAAACAAGTGCAGGCAGAGATGCAAAACATGAACAATGGGGGATCTGAAGACTAGATGAGGGGGTGGTACTGGGTACTAGGTGGGGCGGTGGTAGCGCAGTGGTTAAGGAACCTGGCTAGTGTGCAAATAGCCTGAAAAGTTGTAGGTTCAAATCCCAGCTGCCACTGCTGTGCCCTCGAGCAAGGCACTTAACCCTAAGTTGCTCTAGGGGAGACTGGCCCTGAACAATTGATAGTTGACAAAAATTGTAAGTCGCTTTGGATAAAAGGTCTGCTAAATGCATAAACATAAACATACTGAGTACATTGTGGGTAGTAACGGTATGAAACACAAGGACATTGTATGCTCCATGCAACTATAACATTAATCTTGACTAATAATGGTCTATTCTGGATGGACTTCAATGTTTATTTAGCGTGCGAAGCCTGGCTCTAATCATAACAGTAAGTCTGATTAATGTTGGGTTAATTTCTTCAGAAAATTAGGTGCACCACACCATGCCACCATCTCACCTGGACGACACAGGTGCAGGTGTTGGTCCTCGTCGTCGGCGCTGGCCCCCAGGCACCAGGCGTGGTAGGCAAGGGCAAACAGGTCTTCCAGCCGCGACGGGTGAGTTATGGCACGGTTCAGGCGCTTCAGCCACTCCTGGCACTGCTTAAACGTGGAGAAGTGGCACCTGAGGGGTGGGGGTGGGGTGATGAGAGAGGAAGATAAATATAAAATGATGAATTTTTGAGAGGAGTGACAAATTTTTGAGAGGAGTGATAAATCATTCTCCTATGTTTAAGGGAAGAGAGAAAGAGAGAGAGAGAGAGAGAGAGAGAGAGAAAGAAAGAAGAGAGAAGAGAGAGAGAAAGGAGAGAGAGAAGAGAGAGAGAGGAGAGAAAGGAGAGTCTGCCAAGAAGTTTGACTGATTGACTGAGGTAACGGTGACTGTCAAATAGCAACCTCTCGAAAGAGTAAACAGCCTATCAATCACACAATCTACTCCCCCCCCCCCCACACACACATATGCACACAAGATCTACATTACTTATGATTCCAAGAGCACATAATCATTTTCTCCCACACACTTCATTTGCTACATTAACAAGAAAAACATGTGAGCTGCTGCTGCCCTGCCTGGCTGCCCGACGGGAAAACTAAACTGAATCGGCTTCTGTTAGGCGAGTGAGGTGGGCAACATCCGCTCTGCACCCTCCTCCCCAACCCTCACTCGCCTAACCAACGATCCTCAGCCAACCGCCTCACCCCCCCCCCCCCCCCAACCCCCCCTTTGGTGGAACCAACAACAATGGTGCCTTTCTGCGGTGTAGTGGAAAGGTGGCAGGCTTTCAGCAGTGTTGTCATGGGCGGCTGTGTGCCTCAAGTGCTACTGGCAAACCCCTGCGAGCCTCTCCCAGCCTATCAAAGGCAGGTGGCCATCATAAAATCCAAATGCGCCGTGGGTCAGATAAAAGCTTTACCAAGAACACGGGAATTAAGTATCTGGTGAAAGCATTTATCTACACTTATTAGTCCGGACGGACTGGACGTTAAATTTGCAGATAGAGATGAGGCTTGGAAGCAACTGAAGTGGAGAGTATCTCTGCATATGGTAAGATCCCACAGAACTGAGTGTGTAAGCATGTCCGTGTGTGTGTGTGTGTGTGTGTATGAGTAAGTGTGAGTGAGTCAAGAAAGTGTAAGCAAGAGAGTGAATGAATCTATAATGAAAAAAATGACAGACAGAATGAGATCATGTGTCTGCATGAGTGAGTGTATGGTGTATTTGTGCGTCAGCTACCTGACAACTTTGGAGTCTTTGCAGATGATGTGCAGCTGGAACATGTCTCTGCTCTCCACACTCTCAATCAGCCGCAGAGGCACCTGAGGGAACACATTTAAAACTCTCAGTCAGATGAATGAACGAATGAACAAACAAACAAACAAACAAAAACAACACCACCCTGAGTGCTTAATACAGACCAAGACAGATCACAGACCTAACAGTCAGAGCAATGTAGTGTCAGCTTTACCAAGTCACTGCAAAGGGTTAGGAATGTAACACAACACAACTCCTACATCATAAACAGCAATAATTACACACATGGAATCATAGTGCCATATGTGTTGACAGTGACACTCTCTCAGACACACACACACACGCACAGACACACGCACACACACAGGCGCACACAGACACACACAGACAAACCAACTACTGTGTGATGAATCAGGTAGCATAGCATACATTAGCCACCTACACAAAACTCAAAAGCATACATAAAAACTCCTCAAAACAGCACAAAATGCAATATGCAGTTTCCGGAGAGGCTGTGCCTGGATGGAATGTAGTTACAAATCTCTATTGGCAGAGGCTGACACAAGCAGTGGCTGAAACGGACTAAACTATTAGCTCACAGGCACACACAGAGAAAGAGCCGTTGGCCTTTAATCAGAAAAGCTTGTGGAAAAGGCACAGAAGGAGGAAAGGAGGTGAAAGGAAAGGTAAGAGAAGTGAGGATGGATGTGAATGTGAGGGGGGCGTGGGGGGGGTGGAGGGGCGTAGGGGTGTGTAGAGTACTCACAGAAATCTCATTGTCCACCCCTGGGTACATCTACAACACACAGACACCAAGGACACACACACACATACACACAGAGAGAGAGAGAGAGAGAGAGCACAGAGAGGAGGGACAGGGACAATAGAAAGGGAGAGAGAGAGAGAGAGAGCAAGAGGAAATGGAGAGATGACTCAGAGGAGAAGAGGATGAAAAACAAACAAACAGAAGAGTGAAGGACAATAAGGAAAATAAAATAAAATAAATAAATAAATAAATAAAAAATAAAAATAAAGTCAAACTGTACGGGCACAGCATAAGTGATCAAATAGTGACAAAGCATTAACATGTTAAGCGTTAAAGTGAAAGAGGGCAGGCCAGTAAATGTCAAACACAACCACAGAACAACAGAATGGGAAAGTGGGTGAAATGTGACCAAAGCAACAGAGCCCGTATAGGAATGGAAAAGCCTACATCATGTGGAGAGGGCTTCAGGCAGGGAACAGGCAACGGAGACACCACACGCACACGCGCACCCACACACACGCACGCGCGCGCGTCTCATGCACAGAGGATTTTTTCCAGTTCATCAGAGTGTGAGAGCTCTGGTGGTGCCAGGCCAGTCCGGGCCATGCCAGGCCAGTCCGGGCCACAATGACGCTAAGAGGTGGCAGAGGGACACATGCGCCCCTGGGGACACCAGTGCCCTGCAGTGGACGCATACCCCCATCCCACCCAACTTTGGCATCTGCACTGATGCCACACTGCTGTGGTCATGCTGACTGTAGTGCCCTAATCAGCCTCACTCTGCAGAACTGTCTGCAGACCAGTGGCGTCACAGCGATATATTTAGCCCCTCTACTCTGTGGCTGGCACAATTAGAGGACCTCTCGGCATTGTATAGATTTCCTATCTGCGTCATTGGAACCACAGTATGAAATATAATTTAAGACGCTGGGAGGGAGTAATTCGGTTAAGATGCGAATTGCTCTGAATCTCCTCCTCCTCCTCTCTCTAGTGTGTGAGAGTGTGTGTGTGTGTGTGTGTGTGTGTGTGTGTCTGCAGCATAGTAAGCGAGTGGCGTGATGACAAGCCATTGGAGTTTCCATGCTCACACTCACACCACACCACGAGTGACACTGAACCCTTCAGCCAAGATGTACAAGAGAGACGTACACATGAGTACATGAACCCTCTCATTTGACCTTCAGTGTTGGATAAGGCTAGCTATACCCTGAATATATGACCATGACTGTACTTTGAATGTCTTAATTTAGCCTTTTTAGTAAAGCTGTCCTTCTTTGGGCAAAGTCAGAAAAAGTCACAGAGCAGAAAAAAACTCATGCTGTGGATAAGTGCCCAGTCTCTTACATTGATTATGGAGTCTTTGAACTTGATGTGCAGTCTGTAGTTGGAGATGGCAATAATGGCGTCATCGGCACGGCCAAGATACTCCACTGCCTCCCCCTGAAGGACTGGGAAGGGAACCTGCAAACAAACAAACAAGACAAAACAAAATAAAACAAACCAATGTTAGTACACAAGTTTTGCAGCAACATAATAAAAACAACTGGACAAAGAAGCTAATTTAAATTTTTTTAGAAATGTAAACATTTTTGGCGTGCTGCTTGGTTCTCTAACAGATCTCAAAACCACTGGGCTTTCCCCAAACATCCAAAGGGAAACATGACCAACGACTTTAGGGGCTTTTTAAAAGCTCTTCTGGTTTTCATTTGCAGATGCCTCTGTGCCAGCGGGAGGTTAGTGCAGCTGCCCACCTGGTGCCCTGAGGCTGTGTAGGCACAGCAAGCCTGGCACACAGGGTCTGGTGTGTGTGGGCTCTCGTGGTAAAACTAACACAGAGAGGGTCTCACAACAGGTCTGCTGAAACACACACACACACACACACACACGTTCATGTTTTTGCAGGCTGGGCCTGTCACTTCAAACCTTAAACAACACAGAGCTGTACGTACGGAGGCAGACACCGGACGCCTGGGGCTCTGAAATAGCCAGAAGAGAAAATTCCACTGCTCGGAGCGAGAAGCCATTAACTCTGTCGTCCCCCACGAGTTAAGGGGAGCAGAGCAGAGTGACAGCTTAATCATTCCCTAATCACTGAGGGTGCAGAAGAGAGGTACTCAAACAAGACTGAAGATTCAATCCACTGGAGAAGTGGACATGTTCTGTTCACTCCTACTTGTTATACTGAACTGAAGAGGACATGCACATTGCAGCTGAGTAAGTAACTGACTAAGTAACAGGTTAAAATCTAACCAAACAGTACCAACACACTGGGTTAAAGAGGATAGAAGAAAATGGTGCATATGTTGCCTATGTTTGCCTATATGTGAATTTGAGAGGAGATGAATGAACTTGCAAGTGCATGCATGGCCTGACAAAATTGGGTAGGCCTAAGCAGACTTTCCATGGGATAACACTTCAAACGATGGCGTACTAATGCTAGCCATGGGGCAGGAGAGTAACCCTGTGTGCTAATATCCTGCTCCACCCCACAGAATAACCTTTAAAAAGGTTTCAGCCCAACCCCTTCCAGACAAATCTTTCAGCCTCATTCCTTTTAGCCCTTTCCAAACCCTTCGGGCTCAAAGCGAACAAACACCGCAAAGTTATTGATTGCCAGAAAATGGTTCCACGTGGAACTCTGAATAAAGATTTTCTGTTATCCAAAGAGTCCTTTCGGTAGCTGAAATGGTTCTTCTGGACCGGAATGATTTTGTAGCAGCACCTAACTGGACTGTGAGCAAGAGTCTGTCTTTGCAGCTGTTAGAGGACCTTAGGCAATACTGACATGCCAATTGTGCATTAAACAAAGGAACACAGGAAATGGAAAAAACTGAATTCTGCCTACAATGCACTGCAATAAAGACCTACGTTCATTGTCATCTAATGGACACATTATGCATGCTCTTGGACAGCATACACCTATGCTGGTTGTGGTCAGTGCACAAAGGTAAAATGGACAAGAAGCAACAACAATATTTAAAAACAATCTCCACATCAGGTTTTGGGCAGACTGCTGAAGTGTCCCTGTGTCTGCAGTGTCTGAGTGCCCGAATGGCTCTCTAAGAGCCTGTACCGAGCGAGTGAGTAACTGAGTGAGCGTGGAGATAGAGGGGTGACATGATGGGCTGTAATGGGGATGTTTGAAGCTGTCCATTAACACTCTTTTACAAGATAGCATTTTCTGGGGAATTTGGGTGAGAATGCATATGTGTGTATGTGTGTGTGTATGTGAGGGCTGGACTGAAGAGCATTAAGATAATTAGCAGTGATTGCTGCAAAAGAGAGCACATTATTCAACTCATCTGCACATATCAGACAGATCTGATCTGCTTGTAGTTTGATGAGAAAGATAGAGACAGGAAGCCATGAGGAGAACAGAAAAAAAGCATGAGGTGTATGACTGTGTGCCTTGTGTGTGTGTGTATGTGTCTGTGTGTGTGTGTGTGTGTGTGTGTGTACCAACATTAAATCAATTTGATTTCACTACAGCTGAAATACATTCAAGGGCTCCATCAGGGATTTATGGTGATGTGTTCTGCCTCCTCAGAGAATGTACGTGGCCATGCAACAAGTTGGGTCCAGTGTATTACTGCCTCAAGCTAATGAGGCGTCGAGCTAAAGCTGCAATAACTTCTCTGCCTCAAATTGAACCTGGGATAGAGTGAAACTTGAGTGCTCTACCACAGTGCTTCCCAACCTTTTTTGTCTTGTATACCCCCTGAGCCTTTTTATCGTACCCCTCAATCATAGGTGTTGATGACTCTCCAAAAGTACAACGTAACACAACTGATTATAGTTGAGTCCAACAGATTATAGTTGTAGCGCATGTGTACCATTTTATTGACGGGCTTAATATGAAATGACTGAGAATGTTTATTTATCATCTTGGAAATAAATTGTTATGAAATATATCCACATACCCCCCGCAGTGTGCTTGCGTACCCCTAGGAGTATGCATACCCCCTGGTTGGGAATCACTGCTCTGCCATGTTGGCTGGGGGTGAATGATGAAAGTCTGGGGTGAAACTCAAGACCTATAAACGCTGGCCTGTACTACAGGGGATGACATAGTGTATCTTTTGAATGACTGTTACCAAGCCATGTTCTTAATATTTGGATAATTTCCCAGGTTTTGTTTTAATCTGAGGTTTAGCTTAATCATTTGCAAGGAAACTTGTGATTATTCAAAATTGGACCACCAATTTCTTAGCAACTCTGCATGAAAAATGACCCCATCAAGTTTCAACGAGGTGTTGGCTCAAGGCAACCACACCCCTGACAAAACCACAGTCGAAACAAGGCAAACAACCTGTAAAAGCAACAGGTAGTCTCTTCACCAATCTCTTTACTCACACAGGAGTGTTGCGCAAGCTCCCTTTTAATGTTTCCATACGCCGTCTTTTGACGCTACGCTTGTGCACAGTCTGGACACACCCAACCGTTGGGGGGGGGGCGGGGAGTAGTAGCCCAAACTGGTCCAGAGTGGACAAGTACAAGAACATGTGCAGAGTGGAAGGAATCAAATGAAAAAAAGTCAGGAACACCAGGGGAGTTTGGGGAAGGAATGACTAAAAGGTACCATGACTACTCTGCCCACCAATTCGCCCACGCCGTTTCCACCATTAGCCGGTCGACTCGGAGCCAACTGCCGTGTTCCGCTCTAACGGAGGAAATAAGGGAGCTGCAGGGAGGGCTGGGAGAGGTCTGGAGCGGGCGTCACCGATCGATACGAGCTGCCGCTGCCAAACATTGCCAACACGAGCCCCCGCTAAGGCGCTCCTCCAGCTTTCAGCTTCTTGCCCTCCATTTTGGGATTAAAAGCTCAAGTTTCATTAGCATCATCATCAGGTCCATGATTCAGCCCCTCAGCAAAGTGCCAGGATGGATATAAAAAATAGAAAGGAAAAAAAAAGTATCAAGGGATGAATTATTAAAAAAAGAACAGACCTGGCATCTCTTCCATCTACCCTGCTGCTCATCTGTCACAGAAACTTTCAATTTGGCAAAGCAGAAACCGTGTGCGTCTGTGTGTCTGTGTGTGTCTGAAGAGGATTAAAAAGGACCCTGCACATGAGGAAGAATCTTCAGTATACGTGGGACTGCAGACACTGCAGTGAACCTCCACCCACACACACACACACACACACACACACACACACACACACACACACCACACAAACTCAATGCAACATCACTTCTGGGGTGATGGGGTGGGGCATCCTTCCCCTCATCACCCGTCTCCCTAGAGACAGAGAGGTACAGACACACTAAACGAGGTTGCATTCCACGCTATGTAAATCCAGCTCCAAACCAGCCAGGGAGAGGAGGTACAACCCAGGGCGATGAAAAGGTTGAACAGAGAGCAAATAAAATAACTTCCCCTTCCAATCCATCAAGCCCACTCACTTCATTTGCATGGAGACATATTAAAAATGACAGCAGGATGTGGCTCTGCTTTCCAAAAGTACAGGGGACACTGGTACATGACCCACGTGAGGATGACGAACACAAAAACACAGCCACAAAGGGAGAAGACAAACCTGCTTAGAATGACCCCCAGGGAAGGCAGGGAGGATTGGCACTATTGAACAACATCATCCACATACATCTGACTACTTAAAAGTAACCTCTGCAGCATCGTGAGAAGATACTGCAGGCTACTCTGTTAGAGGAACTGGTCACTGCTGAGATACTAGGGAGCAGAACCATGGATAAGGTCCTGAAACATATCCTGGTATTTCTCAACCTTGTGTGATTTTAGACAGTGAATATTAAGCTGCTAACCCTTACTGCTGTGCTCCTCGCTGTAGCTGGACAGAGGGGGTTTGTAGTAGAGCAGCGCAGTGTGTTTACCTGGGGCTGCGGTTTAGACAGACAGCTGGGCTGGGTGGCTAACCCTGCAGAGAGTGTCTGAGAGACCATGCTGAGCTCTGTTTGTGAGTCTGTCTCCAAACCTCTGTGTGTGTCTGTGTGTGTCTGTGCGCCCTGGTGTCTTTGAGCTGAAATAAGACCATGAGTCACACTGCCTATGCAAAAGCAACAGAGGATATGGTCACATTTTCTCCCTCTGTACAACTGCCAGCTGAGTGGATGACACCACATGACATAACAGCAGCACAGAAGAGACAAACACTATGAAGGAGAGGAGAAGATGGGGGCGGGGGAGAGAGAGAGAGAGAGAGAGAGAGAGAGAGAGAGAGAGAGAGAGAGAGAGAGAGAGAGAGAGAGAGAGAGCGTGCAAGTGACCGTCTTGACAAGGCACATGACCTTGGGCAGCTTCTCCTGATGGCAGCCGGCAAAAACAGACGCGTGGGCAGAAGAGCAAAGACATGTAGGAACGTCAGTCGTTCTACTGTTGGCCGTGAGCCTGGAGTCAATTTAAGGCTGGATTCAAAGTAGAAAACATCTTATGGAGAGAGCAGATTTGTACGTAAGACTAAAGAGTTTTGTATTTGTTAAAAATGGTCACACCCGTAGTGGCTAGGAATTCTGTATGCTTCCTGAGACCCTGCCAGACCAGTGGCCTTCTTAAAACAAGGCCATCCATTTACTTGCATCCTATGGGAATACGTCGGAGCATAAATATAAAGGCACCAAAATCTACTAAGTAATAACAAGACGAGGCTGTTGTTGTGGTGGCAGGGGAGCTTTAACAAAAAGATTTAATCAACCTAAGATTGAAAAAGCAGTGACAAACAGCGAATGTGAAATTAGCTCTTCAGCACAGCTTAGAGACACACACGCACACACACGCAAGCACACGCACACACCTTTGTGAAGCAGGTCATTTTAGAGCGACAGGAGAGTTTGCATTAAGGCTATTTCCATGCCCCTGTTTCCAGTCACCCCTAATGAGGCACCTGAAGCGCAATGCGTACACACACGCCTCTCCCTGACAACAAAATGATCACTAATAGCTCAGACAATCAGACAAGCCCCAAACCACCGCTGTGTCCCATTAGGATTCAGCCACAGTCCTGCACCTGAGGAATCATCAGAGTTGTTGTGCAATAGCACATCCTTAAAACCGCTCTGCACAGCATAAACATGGGCAGACACAGACAGAGGCCAACGCGTCAAAAGCCATTACTGACAGACTGTCCCAGGCCAAATAAAGAGCCAAATACTTCAGTTTGCTTGTACATAGGCTAAATCTGTAGGGGGGGTGGGAGCAGTTGATACCACTGGGCTTTGAAATGACGTCTATTTCGGAGCACAGTATAGCATAAGGTGTTTGTGTTTTTCTCCTCATCTTCAGAACCAAAGCCCAACCAGGGTGTGTCATTTTATTGAGATTTTTTGGTTTTCATGATGTGAACTTGGTGAACGATTCAGACCAGCCAGTTAAGAGTTTGTTTGCCTTTAGATGGAGATCTACAGCTTAAAACAGTCTTCCAAGATGATGCAGGCAACTCTCTGCTCTTCTTTAAAAAATAAGACCTGAAATTTAGTTCTACATCTTTATTTGATGAGGACTGGTAACATAGTTGAGTCATAGTTAATTCAACTGTTATTTTTTGCTTAAAGATGACTTCTTTTCCTCAGGCAATTGTCTGTTTGCTCCAGCAGCTACTAGGCAACTACATTAGCCAACAACATCCAAAAAAACCCTCCACAGATCACGATCATCTAGAAAGAAAGATAAACTGGTTTGATAACTTGCTAAAAGAAGCCAAATCTGTAACATGGCTTCAAATGGCGTGTGTGTGTGCGTGTGTGTGTGTGTGTGTGTGTGTGTGTGTGTGTGTGTAGTATACACACTCGACTCGAGACATTCAATCTGAGACCTAATGTTGACGCAGTAATCAGATAAAGATTCACTAGAGGGCCTGTGCCAGACAAAAGCCTCCAAGCTGCATCCACTTCTTATAGGCCTCAACTAAATTACGCGTCAGGATGTGGGTGCGCGTGCGTACGTGTGCGTGTGTGTGTGTGTGTGTGCGTGTGTACGAGGCCAAAGCAGCTACATGCACAAAAAAAACCCTCTGCCGAGGTCCTCGTGCCACAGGCAGAAACAGAGGGCTTTTTTCCCCACCCGTCAGCCACGTGCTTCTGCTGCTACCGCTGAATGATACTTTATCTCTTTTCTTCACAGCATGTTCCGCCGTATTAGGGCTTCAGACTGATAGCTCACTGTCCTCTATTTAATAGCCTTGGTGAAAAAAAAAATTCAATTAAATTTTTTTGTGTGCCGATCACATTGATTTAGAGCCCTGTGGGAGGCAGAGTCTGTATAGTTATATCCCTTGAATCCAGGTTTTGGACTGTGTGCATGCATCAGCCTGATCGTACACGCCTGCAGCATTATGCGTCTATTAACATACTTGATTATCAGAGGTAGAGAGAGAGAGAGAGAGAGAGAGAGAGACTTTTCATTCTGGAGCATGACCATGCCAACAACGGCCACACGCACCACACGCCAGTCAAACTCACTTCTGATCCCTCAGTCACAACGACCACGATTTACAGCGGCTTAATGATGACATCATTGTCTGGCCCGGTTCCGAGCGCGTGGTTCCTTTTTTATGACTGGATGCCTAATCCACACCCAGTCTAATTGGCTGAGTGACTAAAGTCTTCCACTGGTGAGTGGCTGACTGCGTGGAAGAGCCATCTCTGCAGCGCCTCCGGAGGTTGCAGCGTAGGAGAGGTGTGACCACTGTGGCTGCTTTTCTGGAAGGAACAATCCTTGGCTCCAGTTCACTTCTACAAATAATCACTTAAGAGGATGTAATCTGTGATTCTGGTGAAAGGCTGTTGATTTGAGCAGCAACAACCAATTTGGTTACACTTTCCATTCTCAAGAAGCAATGTGTTGATTGGGCTGGTATTGTTGGTGTCAATTTACCAAGTATGACAAGATGTGTACTGGATTACACAAGCAAGAGCTATTTATGACAGTACCCCACCTCGGTCTTCCCACTTTGATTTGAGGGCCCATCATTGCGAGACCATGTTGCATTAAAGTATACACCCAATTCCAGTCATCACCTCAATTTTCTTTTCATTTTGCGCTCACTACTGTCCTGAGAGTCTGCAGACTGCATTCTTTAACTATTTGCCTATAAAACTATACCTAACAAACTACCTAGCTAACACAGTGCTTCTGGGCAAGGGAAATGGAATGGAATGGAATGGAAGTGACCAAGTGGTTTTGAGCGGGGGAAAAAAAGAAAAAAAAAAAATTGACATTAATCTGCGTTGAGCTTTACTGCACGACATGAGCTCTACGTCACTGGAGTCAAGCCAGGAGCTTGCACTCATACAGCAGTATCTGTGTTTAAGGTGTACGTTGCATTACACAAAGATTTAGTTGAAGTTTTTAAGTGCCTTTTATGTAAACGTGAAGTCCGGAACACAGCACACTGTACACTGTCCATGACTCTCCTATGATATGTATATACATATGGGTAGAGAGGCATGTTTGATTGGAGTCTGTGAAGGTCTGTGCTGTATGGAAGCAGCATTCAAATTTAGCACCAGTCATCAGCCAAATGCTGGTAAACATGGAAGGTGGCTGATAGATTTCAGACAGAAAATAGTGATTTACTTTTAGATGCCTGGTGAATTTCACCAGTTTAAGTATCAGTGGCTGGTAGATGTTCACATTTCAAAAAGTTAATTTTGACCCCTGGTGGGAAGCATGCTGGGTTCTGACCTGGAGGCTATCCTCCTCCTTCACCAGGTCCTTCTGGGGGAACAGGTCCTTGGCCTGAATGTACTCCAGACTGGGGGGCCCCTCCTCACCCTGCCAAAGTACAAGAGGACAGACTGTTAGACTGACATCTTCAACAGACAGTCGGACAAGTATTAAAACATCAAAACTGCTCATTACTCATTAACACACGCACGCGCATACAGGTAAACACACACACACACACACACACACACACACGCACACGCGCACGCGCACTCACACACATAACTAGCTAACACCATCTAAGCTGACCATTAACACATACCAACACTTCCTACAACAGGATATTTGAGCAACTAAGCAGACAGAGTAGCTCCTAAGTCAGCGGATTCCCATTCTTATTTGGATAAATATTTAACCAGGGCAAGCCGCCACCAGGCAGGCTTTGGTGTGCCTTGTGTGTGGCCAGCATTTAACACTCTCTGTCTCACCATGTAGCAGAGCAGAGCAGTGGACAGGATGAAGGTAATGGGGTTGTAAACTTATCAATGACACATCACTTAATAGTCCTCCCATAGAAATTTATTGCGGCCATTCATAAGGCAAAGATGGCAGAGTTGAGGAACTGATGCCCTGTCCTGCAGTGAAAGTAACCAATCGCATTGTTGGACATGGTATGACTGACGGTTAACCTTTTGTTTACTCTCTTCGTCACCATGGTGATAGCCATGCCACATATGTTGACGCATCCGTACTTGGATACCTCCATATTCATTTTGGTAGGGCCTGGTCTTGTTAATCCCAAATAGCTGCCCGAAGGCATCTCCAATATGGCTGCCGAGTGAAGGGACTTGCCTTAGAAGGACTTTGATCTTACTCCCTCCTGCTCTGGGCAGTTTTGTTTGGATGAATGAGATGTCGAATGGGAGAGTTGTGCAAGTTATGAATGCAAAGTTCACAGCTGCAAAGCTGCCGTCACTCGAATCAAATGAAACAAACAAACAAACACACACAAACACACACACCTGAATTCTTCCTAGAGAGGCTCTTGAGTCCTCGTGCCTTTCTTTAACTCAATCCATCATTCAGTCTCTCTCTCTCACTCACACTCGCACAGACACAGACACAGACACACAACACACACACACAGACACACACACAGACACACACACAGACACACACACACAGACACACACACACAGACACACACACACAGACACACACACACAGACACACACACACAGACACACACACACAGACACACACACACAGACACACACTACAGTGCGTACATCTGGAGGCAGTCATAACCTAAATCTACACTGGACATCTTTTCTGGAAAGCTTCGCGCCATCTGTGCTGCTGCTCAATGTCAGCCATTCATCCAACATGGAGTCAGTGGTGCTCTGCACTCACAGGTGGACGTGTTCACAGTCATGGCAGCAGATTAAACATTCACTGGCAGGGGGGCTTGTGCAACCCTCCAGCTTCTTTCAAAGAAAGGGTGAAGGCCCTCACCTTGGCATCAACGCCAGGCCAAAAAAAGAGGTGGGCACAAGGACACAGTAGTTCAGTAATCTTTCAAATCTTTTTTTTTTTTTTTTTTTTTTTTAATATCTTTCCCCCTTTCTTTTGCTATTGTTATACAAATAAGATACACATTTAGACCTCATCTATTCTTTTCTCAGTGTCAAAGCTGTAACTTCACAAATGCAGACTGTTTTGCCTTTTTGAAATTCCAAATACGCCACTGCATGTTGTCCACCCCATAAATTATTCAAGCTGTTTGTCTTCTGCCTGTCTTACTACACATTTCCTGGCAGGGACTGATCCATGCTATGCACGGAAAAAAGGTGTGGAGGAGAAGGGGGGTGGGGTGTCAGGGCGAAGTGGAGAGTAAGAGGAACAGCAGGAGGAGGAGCAGAAGGGGGCGGAGGGGGGGTTGGGTGGGGAAGGGGGCAGGAGGAGCCCTGCGGGTCCAAGGTTCTGAGAATGCTGGCCTATGTGCGTATGGGCTGGGCAGAACACATCCCACACCCACTTGGCCTTCTGTGCCAGCAGCGTCAAGGCCTGATGAAAGCTGCCGCTCAGATCAAACACGTAGAGGCAGGCGAGCAAACACACACAGACACAGGCAATCAAATACACATAAGCAGGTAAATACAGCCAAGCCTCCCTTATCCACCCTCCAACATACACACACACACACAGGTGGGCAAACGCACACAAATACACACATAGTCTAGTCAGTTCAAAGAAACGCAGAGGGGAGCTCTATGAAAAATGATGACGTCTAGAAACTCATTTCATCGTTTTATACCTAATTAAAATGGGCCTGACAGTAAAGATCTACTGGCCACTTCAAGTACAACATGTGTTGTGGTTTCAGTTAATTTTCAATGAAGTGCAGCAAATCATCATGCAAAGCATCTTTAGAAGGTGGCGGGATGGGTTGGAGTAGCTCCGTCGTGTCAGAAGTTGGGTTCTGCTCAACTGTATGCAAATGAATCCGTCAAGCGCGGACATAACTAACCAATGAAAGCAGAACGTTGTGCTTGTGCAGCAGAAATCAACCAGGAGCAGCGAGGAGCAGCTAACTTTGAAATGACACACCTCATGTCCAAAACACAGGAGGATTCATGATTGCCAGTGGATCACTAGAGTTAAGGTAGTGATGGTATAAATTATATTACTTTGGACATTTCACATATTAACATGATTCAGTAAATGGAAGGTACTCCATTGAGCCGAGAAAACCTGCTGTTGTGAGGAGTAACAAACTTTGGTTGTTGGAGAGACCAGCCACATTGGCTGCAGACACCACACTCGTCAAACCTAAAAACCCTTGGGGGTGAGAGTAGCTGAGCAGCAGTCTGCAGACACCGTTGCTCAATTTCAATCAGGAGCCGCCAACACAGGCCAAAGGGCAACACAGCCCTCTGACAGATCGTTCTTCTTATGCTCTGCAGGAATGCACAGAGACGCCGACGCACGCAAAAACAGACAGACAAGAACATAAACACAACAGCCCAAACACGCCTGCATTCCACCGCAAAAAAGGGATTTCGAGATTACTGGATGTCGAAAGCGTTGGTGCTGTTGTGATGGACCACCTTGCCCATCCCGATGCATGATGACAATGTATTCTAAGTAAACCAAACACTGACTTTAAGAGTACATCCCAAACCCATTTCCTCAACAATATACAAACATGCCGTGTCTACACAGAGAAACTAGACAGACAGACAGGGCAAAAGTCCTGGATTGGGGACTACATGTGAGGAGAGACCCAACTTTTCATTTCTACCGCCAGTTCTGTGAGGAGATCTGAAGGCCACACAGATGCCCGATCCTGCCACACGGGTCGCGTGGGTTAACGTGCTTCACATGCCAGGCCTTTCTTCCGGCCGTTCAGACTGGCCGGCCAGCCCACAACCCAGCTGGAGCGGCACCATGAGTCGGCGGCAGCAGATGTTTGTCCAGACCCACAGCTCATCAGGACTCTAAACACACTGTCTGACACTGAGGGGAAGATAAGAACGGACATGGCTAAGAGGGCGATGGCAGTTTGGCTGGACTGTGGGTTTTGGTTTCAATACCAACAAGGAAATTAGCACAAAAAACAGCAGGTCACCACTACAGAATATACTCATGCATTTGCATTTACATTTTTTTAACTGATGACAGACAGTACCCCACCTCAGTCAGCCTTTGCTTGTTCCAGATCTTGGAGAAAAATAGTTGTACTGTATTCTCAAACATGCCCTTTGTCTGAGGGTGGAAGTAAAGTGGGTCTTCTGTTGACAAAATCTTCAGGAGCCTTCTATGAATCTTAGTCACCAAACACATTTATCTCAATAAAGCTGCAAGCCTAAATCTCTCGAACTGCAGTCAGTGTGATGGGTGGATGGAGAAGACAAGTGGGTGCAGAAAGCCGAAGGAGGAGGGCAGAGAGAAAGAGAGGGTTTATTAGGGTTTTGGTGGGGTGGTTCGGTGTTGCCTGAAACAACAACGAAGCTGAGGCCTCCTTCACAGTGGCGGCAGATGGCAGTGAGTGAGTGAATGTCGACAGCAGGACGAGGGCACAGGGTGACCTTGCAGAGAGACGTCCCTGTATCTGAGTGCTGGTGCCAATTACGGCAGTGTCTCAAAGCCCCCTACATTGTTTATTATTCTAGCTTAGGCTCATTTGTGCTTGGTGATTAGTGTTTTGTACTAACATACGTATGCAAAACATGCATGAAAACAGACACAGACACAGACACACACACACACACACACACACACACACACACACACACACACACACACACGAGCATGATTCAAAGATTCTTCATTCCACAGTCCCATAAACACCTCCTCCCTTTACTAGATTTTCATTCAAAACTCAGCCACTGCTGCTTCTGGCTGTGATTCCTAAGCCTCTTCTAAGCCTTCTGCTCCTCTGCTCCTCACCCCCCCTCCCTGCAGCAGGTGCCCCCACCCATACATTCATCACTGTCTCCATGCAGACAGTTTGGGGGCCCAAAAGGGCGGGCACAGCCGCACCGATGTGTCCCAACCCAGCGGGCATCAGCACCAGTGCCAGTAGCACACCAACTGTTTTAGTCTAGCCGATGAGGAGAAACATCAGTATGACTCCAGTGATTAGGCTACAAGGTGGCAAGGTGTAGTGACAAAAACAATACCAAGCTAATAATGAGCAACCAGCAAGATAATGGCTGAATCCCAATGTTCTCCCTAGTCCCTGAGCCCTCAAAGACTTGTGGGCATGAATTTACTTCATAACTGGATGATTCATGCCAAGTGTTTCAGTGTTTTCAGGGTTCAATGCTTCTGGCGAGCCTTGGGGTTGGCATATTGATTTAATTTGACTTTGACTTTAATTATGTTACCAAAACCAAAACCAAACCAAAAGAGCAAAAGAGTGGACACTTGACCAGTAGTATGTGCACTGCCTAGACTCTAGTATCCCAAAGATGCTGTGTTCTTGCAGTCACCCCAGTACATCCCAGTACATATCCGATGACAATGCTTGGAGTGGCAAAGCCGTTTAGATTGCCAGAGGTCCACTTCTAGGCGGGCACTTGAGCCGCCCCAGAGGAATGACAGACAGTGGGCACAGAGGGATGCCAACACCTGTCGTTCAGATAACAACCTGACGACACACAAGAGATGGGCTGACGGGAACGTGGCAGGGGCTTGTCTGTCAGACAGCGTCGGGGAGGCTAGAGGTTGAAGCAGTGCTTGTTCCCGAAAAAAAAAAAAAAAAAAAAAAAAGAGAGACACACAGCACTGCCAAAAGGATAAAGGAGTGCAGTATGTACAGCACTGATAGCTACGGTCAGTGACTGTGTTTCCGTCTCATGACTCCATTGCATAGCAACAGTGTAGAAACACAGACCACTGTTTCAAATGGTGTGTGCACTTTCAGGAAAAGCATTCAAGAGTCTGCTATTTTGGTAGATGCACAGAACACATCAAGCAGACACTGCGGTGAAAAATGTGCCCACATTTCTACTTAAGTTGGAGTTAGCAATACATTGCATTTTTTGGCATTAGACTTGCCATTAGTAGAAGATTTGTGATATTCCTGTTAGTGTTCACTTAATGTTCTAGCCATTTGTTCCCAGTTGTTCTACTCTCAGCTCAAGGGCAAACACAGCAGGGGAGATGTGATTGGTAGTAGTGGTGGTGATGGTGGGGCAGAGACAAAGGGAAGAGAGGAAGGAAAAAAAATGCAGGAGCTGAGATGAGGTATGTAAAGACAGAACTAAGGAATCTATAGGAGGATTTCTGGCGGGTTTTGAATCTGTAGGAAGACCTATAGTGGGTTTTGAAAGCAATTCTATCAGTGCAGTTTAGCTCAGTCAATACAGAGCACCAAAATCCTCCACTCCTCCTGTCCTTAAATGGGTCAGAGGAATTAAAAACACTGCTCTGTGTGTGTGTGTGTGTGTGCACGCGCCATAATCCTCCTTGCCTCAGGTGTGGGAGAAAACTACAGGGTGGGGCAGCACCGTTTCAATGAAAAACCTTGGTGTGCATACATCAGCTGAATAGCCTAAAATAAGGGCGCGGTACTCACAGGGTGTGGGTGCTTCTGGGTGAAAACACACACACACACACCACAGAGTAGCTGGAGATGACAGAAGACATGAGCACATGTCAAGGCCATGTAAAGGCTGACATGTAATTGAGGGAAGTACAGTGCATATCTGACAGGGCAAAGGGAGGTCAGCCTTAATGAACTCTCCCTGTACGCTCTTCTCCCTTTCTCTCTTTTTCTCTCTTTCCACCTTTCCTCACACTCTCTCTCTCGCTCTGTCTCCACGATGGTTTGCAGAGTTGGATCATGCCTATCTGGCATTTCATCACAAAGCCCAATTATGCTCTAGGCTGGCTAATACACTGTCCAAATAACAAAGGGGAGTGTGCTGCTGGATTCCCTTCAATTCAAAAGGATTCTCTCGTGTTGGAACTTGTGCTCTGAAAGTCGGCCTCCATTACTTGCTTCCTGGAAAGCCTGGCATAAACACTTTACCATGTCTATGGTTTTCTTTTCGTTACTTTTTTTGTCAGCAGTTGCTGTTGTTGGAGGTGTATTAAATATTCAAATTGCCTGCAGGAAGACAACCTCCTGCAGAAACACTGCACTGCATTGCAGTGCCAGACCAGATAGGAAAGTGACGTGGCAATGGGTGTGTATGAGCACTGAATGGATGACAGGCAATCGGTCAGAATTCGCAGGCCCCCCCATGGTGAAATGCTGGACCTCAGGGAGCGTGAAATGGTGGACTTAGTAATCAGTCTGCTTCCAACCTTGACCTGGGGTCGGTGGAAGAGCACTGAGGGGGAGGGGGAGGGGGAGGGGGAGGGAGGGGCTTCAACCACCGCCGCCACCACCACCACCTGCTGACTACACCAATCTCATCTTGTTCTCCATAGAGACATATCCAACTGAGATCATGAAGCGATGAATTACTGCACTGACAGTGTGAGGGACTGCATGGGAAAAGAGAAAGAGGGTAGAAGAGAGAGAAAGACAGAGCATGAGAGAGACACAGAGAGAGAGAGAGAGACCACCAAATCCCACAGACAGGTTGATTTAGTGCATGCCTGGGTTCGTCTCCTGAAAGGAACATGACGCACATCTTTCATGCCACAAATCTTCCTGATTGTGCAGTCTTCCTCTCAGGCCGTAGCTCTCCTCTTCGATGACTCAATGACCGACTCTGCAGGATGGGCTTGGCCACGCAAAGTGCCTTCTCCGGATGGACGGCTGGCAGCATCAAATGGCTTCAGAGTGCGTCATTCTGTGTGTGTGTGTGTGTGCGGTGTGTGTGTGTGTGCGTGTGTGGTGTGTGTGTGCGTGCGTGCACATGAGAGTTGGTTGGTTATTTGACTACCCCCTCCGAATCCTAATTCCCCATATTGTGAGAAGGATGACAAAAAAACGCCTCACAGACAGTCTAAATAAAGATTCCTGAACAGCTCAGAAAAGTTTGGCCTGACCAGAGCAGTTAAGTCAGACTGCAGAAGCTGCGTGGAGCCGGATTAAGCACTGGTGCGGATAGATGAGGAGAAAGCACTGCAGAAACAGAGAGGT
This sequence comes from Tenualosa ilisha, assembly GCA_015244755.2. NCBI lineage: Eukaryota > Metazoa > Chordata > Actinopteri > Clupeiformes > Clupeidae > Tenualosa > Tenualosa ilisha. The sequence continues at coordinate 3,871,719 of PYXC01000176.1, read as the reverse complement.
GGATGGAGAGAGAGAGAGAGAGAGAGAGACAGAGAGTGAGAGTGCTAAGGCTGGGTACCAGGCAACCTACTCCCCAAGGAGCTTACGTTAGCTGGTGTTTGAGCTTTCTGTGCTTGGCTTATTTCGCTAATTGAAAGCAAGTATCCTGGCAGAGATTCTCCATCTTTTTAGGATAATATGAGGCTAGTACATCAGCACCTTTCTTTTCGGGCAACAACAATATAGGCTATACACTGCTTAAACTGCAAGGTGGTTGTTTTGTGCAGAATTAAGTCACAGACACACCAGAAGGGAGAAGTAGACCTATAAATAAAGAGGGAACAGAGAACACAGCAACATGAGGCTAATGGACCAGCCTACCATGTAGAACAACATACTAAGAATGCCCACATACTCAATCTCAGTGCCAAAGGACAGAGGGTAGGCCCATTGCCCCATACATACTAAAGTTCCACACTACACAGAGAGCTCACACACAGTTGTTACTCTTGTCTGTGTACATCTGGAATGGCAGAGCTGGGGCTGGGGCTGTGGTGTGAGGTGCGTCCTGTGCCAGCTCTCTCGCTCATCTGCTGTTCTATACTAAATCTGGTACTTTAAAACCCTCCATTCATCAACAAGAGAGCCGCGGGGGTGGGGAGTGAAGGAGGGGGGAAAAAAAAACAACAAAAAAAAAAACAGTCCCAGTGCCAAACATGCAGTCGGGGAACAGTTTGTGCTGGACACTTTCATTTTTGCTTCGTCACTCCTGATGTGCTATACCCTTCCCTCCCTTTCCCCCTCTACCCCCCTCCCCTCTCTCTCCTCCTCCAGCCCTCTCTCTTTCTGCTATTAGATTTCCTCTCTCGTACATCCTTTGTATAGCCACCAAATCATGGAATTTCCTCCTTCTCCTTGCACCATCTTTGACAAAAAGGGGAAGATTAGAAAAGAGCTTTTTGCATCCTTGTAATTTTTTATGGTCTTGTGTAGGTTGAATTGGATCTATGTGTGAGGTCACAGCATCATGTCAAGCCAGGTCTGGGGAGCTGTGTTTAGAGGAAAAGAGAGGTCATTTATTTCACTGAAACCTGACACCACTTTTTTTGTTGTTGTTTTTTTAATTCTCTGAATAGCACAAGTCAGATTTTCTTTCAGGGATTAGTGGATGTGTCGACCGTGGGAGCATTGGAATGAAAGAGTTGGTTTGAAGAAAGAGAAAGAGAAAAAAAAAGACAGAAGAAAAAGAGGAGTGAAGAGCTGTGTTGAATTCCAAAGAGCAATAACAAGAGATGGGATTGGCTATAGTATTCGCTCCAGCCATCAGAGAAAGGCACACTCAGACACACATGCACAGAGACGTCGCCACCATGAATAAGCGAGTCTAGTTGCCATGGACACCGATTTGGACTTTCATCCCTTTTCTTCTGTAGTGGCGGAATCTCTGCTCCACTCTCCCCTCTCTCTTTTTCTCATTTCTCCTCTCCCAGGATACACAATGTGTTTCTATCTTTGGCGAGGAGGCTGAAATTCACTTAATCTGATGAAAGCATTATTCTGGATTATAGAGCACCTTCAGATTAGAGCACGTTTTTACTCGAAAGGGTCCGATGCAAACAGTGTGTATAAGAGAATGCACAGCACCAATCTTATCAGCAATCAGATACACCAATCTTGTCAGCAATCAGAATTAGTGACTCTGACCTTTTCCCCTATCTTAACTGAATGACAATTTAAACATCGACATATCAGCACGTGCGCTTTAACAGAAAGAGCCAACACCAAAAAGATATAATTACATGTAAAGAAATTACCCTCAAGACCACTGACTGTGGCCTGGTATGACTAAACCTAAATTCACTTAGTAAATAGCGTCGAGCCTTGATCCATTGGGGACTGTTTCCAGTTGTTGCACTGTAAAGAGTGGGTCAATTCTGAAACCCTTGGGGCCAGCCTTGCCACCAGTTAACACTAACCATGATGAGACTGCTTTCCCATTCACCACTGACAGTGCAAGCTGATGTATTAGGCTTTTACCACTGCAAACCCATTGCACCCATTGACCTCTACAAACCTATTGCTCCAGCTTCTATTCTCTCTCGTGTTCTAGAGCATTGATAATACTATTTGGGTCATTTTTGTCCAGTCCTACCACTGTTGCCAGTATTGTGTGTATTTCAAGCAGTCGCATTTCAAAAACACTGCTCCGAGCCACCCCCACTGGCTACTGACTCCCTTCAACATGCACAACAATTCAAGACTATTCCCCCACAGGTAATGGAAGAGGGCACGACAGGATGACGACGGCAGGCTACACCGACAGGAGTAAAGTTAGTAAATAAAACAAAAGAAAGTAAACAAACAAACAAAATAAAGAGAACAGCATCACACTCGCGCCAGGTGGAGCGAAAGCGAGAGGGACCCTGTGGGACAGTGCGAATTTTCTGTGTGACCGCTCGGGTGGAGAGCCAAGGCAGAAGAACATGCACTCTGGCTTCTACCCCCTTCGCTCAGGCCATGAATATTTCAAGGGTCGGCAGTGCCATGCTCAAAGTGCGCAGAGAGGCAATGGCGGCAGACTAGAGGCTCCTTGTTAAGGCACCGTGTGAGAGAGAAAGAGTAGTGCATTAGGCAGGTCCTCCTGCCTTGTCATGCTGCTGATGATATCCTGTCATGACGGCCCATCTGCAAGCCAACGTTAATACGTCTCACCCTCGGGTGAAGCGGGCATAGTGCCACCCTGCATGAGCCATCTGAAGTGCCAGCGTGGCGGAGGCATTGCGATGGACAACTTGCTGCTGCGCAGGCGTGGGCGAGCACTTGTATACACACACACACACACACACCACACACACACACACACAGCTCTTATTTCTCTCCTGATTCACTTAAGTGAATCTAGTAAGGGCGGGTCAGGACTATTAGATGAGTGGTGAAAAAAGTCCTCAATTCAATCATGCATTTTATGGCTCTATTTGGAAACAGGCTCACAACATTAAAAGGAGCAAGCGAGCTATTATGAGATGAAAGAGGGGACAGACGGAAAAAAAAAAATGGTGACGTAGGAGAGTGGTCGAGACAGCGGAGATTTAGACAAATAAAACCCAGAAAAGGTCATCTCAGCCTGAGTGTGGTTCCCGTTTCTAGAAAGAAATCAGTACATTTTCTGCGGCATTAGGCTGGCACACATAGTGCAGGGGAACTGTAAGCAGCAGCACTAGTCGGAGGCTGCAGGCAGGCACACATCACTTTCTGCTAAAGCAACAACACTCCAGTTGCCACGTGGTTCTGTGCCAACATCCATAGAAGCTAAACCCTAAGCCCCTGTACCAGCCAGGGCAGAAAAGAGACATATAATGTTATATTATACATTAGCCTATACATTATAAATAGCTATAGTTTGTTTATGCTAGTGTGTTCTGTTTATTTATTTATTTATGCTTTTAATTCTATTACCAGGAGGGAAGTGTACCACAGGGGCTACTTCTGGTAATCAACCTGCCTGGGTGATCAGGTGAACCAACTCACCCCAATCAATCAGTCAATCAATTAACCAATCAATGCCTGTCTTGCAAATTGGAATATTGGCATATTGGTGACACACATGCGCTGCTTAAAAGTCAAAGGATCAGATGCAGGGACTTAGCTGTTGCTGTGGACTGTCCTAATGCAGGGCAGAATTTAATAAAGCCCCCCCCTCCCCAGCTTGTTTTAAAAAGTCTGCAACCCCTCTAACCCCTTCAACCACCTGGCCTTCTGCAGCTTCTGAATAGAGAGGGAGGTGGGGGTGGGTTTTTATTTGTAAAAAAAAAAAAAAATAAATAAAAAAATCGTTGTCGAGGGAACATGTCGTACTGAACCTTGTGTACCTTCTTAGGCAGTGAACTCCAGCCAGCGCTTATTTATTTATTTCCCCAACGCAGTGAGCGCGTGCGGTTACATAATCCTATACATCCCATAAAGCGCAGCCGTAGTCCGCAGCCACTACTGCCACTAGAGCCGGCCTGCCACCTCACCGCTACAGCCAGGAAAGAGGATGCTGAGAAACAAGCAAAGGACAGACAGAGACAGAGAGAGAGAGAGAGAGAGAGAGAGAGAGAGAGAGAGAGAGAGAGAGAGAGAGAGAAAGAGAGAGAGACAGAGACAAGAGAGAGAGAGGACTAGACACAGGGAGCACAGGGAGAGGTCTCCCATCTGTGCGCTATCTTCTCTGTTTTTAATCCTCCATTCTCTCTCCTTTCTTGTTTCCATATGGAAGTCTCAATTCAACCCCTCCCCGATTCCTCCCACGACTGGGCTTCAGGAGATGCTGCTCTCTCTGGCTGCTACCTGTTTTGGCTAGGCTAGGTTTGGCTAGGCTAAGCTGGATGCTAGATGCACCCCCCCTCCCGACCGCATGGAACATGGCTCCTAGACAACAGCTGCAGGAGCCAGTGCTCACGTGTTGGGTCCCCCCGACCACTCCAGCAGTGTCGCCAACGCGCTCCTGCTCACACGTACGTACACAGTTCAGCTGCATGTGCTCTCTCTCTCACACACACACACACACACACACACACACACACACACAGATGCAAGCAGAGGAAATAAGGCAGGCACTTACGAAGCAGTTCAGCATGGAGCAGGAGACACGGACAGCCAGGCTCATGGTGAGGAGAGAAGGCAGGGCTCAAATGCCTGAGAGAGCGCAACAGCAGCAGCACCGGCGACCGGTAAAACCATCATTACCACACGCACGCGCACGCACACACACACACACACACGCACACACACACACACACACTTACACACAACCTTGTGAGTCTCCGCTTTGCCCCCAAACACAGACAGACACACGCACGCTGAGAACGGCTATGTTCCAATAACTCCCCTGAAGCTCCAAGCAACACCTTCTAATTTCCCCTCCTCTAAAAAAATAAAGAATAAAAACGAGAGCCGGAATAAAAATGAGAGAAAGTCTAATAGAAAACAGAAGAACTCCAGACTCCAGACTGAAGGTGAAGAAGAAATAAAACTGATTGTTAAAAAACAGAAAGAAACAGAATCCTCTCGATCCCTGAAGAAGAGATCACTGGAAGGAGAGGATGAAGGAGAGGAGGAGGAGAGAAAAAAACAGAAGAAAACAAGGGGTAAAAAATGACAGAGACTGCAGGTGTACCGGCTTTGTTGAACAGAAGGACAAAGATGGGGAGAGAGAAAATGAGAGTGAGAAAGTGAGGGAGGGAGGGAGGGAGGGAGAGAGGGAGAGGGAGAGAGAGAGAGAGGGAGAGAGAGAGAGAGGGAGAGAGAGAGAGAGAGGGAGAGAGGGAGAGATGAGAGACAGAGGCAGGCGGCTGCCTGATGCTAAGCTCCACCCTCAGAAAACCCAACCCCTATCCACTCCACACCCTCCTCACGTGCAGGCTGTCGCTCTTGCTTCTCTCGTTCTCGTCCTCTCTCTCCCTCCCTCCCTCTCTCTCTCTCTCTCTCCATCCCCCTCCACTTGCCAACCCTCCTCCTCCTCGTCCTCCTCCGTTTTCAGTTCACCCTTCACCGACATCTCCACAGAACCAGGCTGCTACCTCAGCAAGTAGCAAAGGAGCTTCGCAGACAGGGAGACAGGGAGACAGACAGGGCTATGTGGAGCTGCTCTCATGCACACACGCACACACACACACCTTCATCCTCATCAGTGACCACGTGCGTACACGCACACCTACGCTTTTCACAAAATGAATCCACGTGATCTCTGTCAATTCTAAATGTAGCAATTCCCCCATCCTATCAATCCCATCTCTCTCTCTCTCTCTCTCTCTCGCTTGCACATCAGAAGTATCTCCCCTCCCCCATAAATCCACCCACCACACCGCCTTTCATGATGCTTCTAGTTATAGGCATTCAGGGGTCAAAGGCACTGAGGGGAGTGCAACAGAGTGTATGTATTTACGTGTAGTGTGTGTGTGTGTGTGCCCATATTTAGGATGTCTATGCGGCGTGCACCAATGACACAGCATAATCCAGCAGCACGACTCACACAGCCCCTCCCTCCCTGTGTGTGTCTCTGTCTCTCTCTTTCTCCCTCCCTCCCTCTCTCTCTCTTCTGTCTCCTTGCCGCTGTTGAGTCAGAAACAGACCGAGCTGCAGTGGGGTGAGGCGCTCTCTGCTCTCTTTTCTCTCCCTCTCTCTCTCTCTCTCTCTCTCTCTCCATCTCTACCAATCTCCCAAATGCAGTACACGTCCTACCGACTGGAACAAGCTCAGCCTTACCCATCATCCCTTTCTGTCAGTCAAGCGCACTGAGACAGGTCTGGTGCAGTAGGAACCCCCACCGCCCAAACCCAACACACACACACACACACAAAAAAAAATCCCCCAACCCCAACACAGCATGTTCAACGTGACATGCAAGATCAAGCTCTCCAGGCAACCGTGCGGGATAACGCAACGATGCCCGGTTTAATGAGTCTTGGCACGCATACAGATGGTCAGATGGACTGTGTAGAAGCACACAACGAAGTCACAAACCGCGTGCATACGCGTACCATATCACATGCATGCTGAAGGATTCAAGACATCGCGTAGCACGGAAAATCTCTCGTAAACAACGTGGTGTGTTGTGTGGGAAATCCACACCAAACGCTCGCTTTTATTCGTTTGTCACACAATCATGCAATCACGCTCTCTCTCTCTCTCTCTCTCTTGTGCTGGAAGTAGGGGAGGGGAGAGTGAGGATGGCACCGGAGTAGCCTGTAGCATGCGAAGCGTGACTCGCGGGAGCCTGAGTCGTGACGGGGGGAAAGAGAGGAGGAGAGAGGATGGGAGGGGAGGGGAAAACACCAGAGAGGGAGGGAGGGATCGAGGGAGGGAGGGAGGAAGGGAGTGAGTGAGTGTGTGAGTGAGTGAGTGTGTGTGTGTGTGTGGGGGGGGGGGCGTTGGAGAGAGAGAGATAAACGCATGGAACACTACTCTAGGGAGTGACGGGGAGAGAGATAGCCCATAGTGCGTGACAGCCACAGCAGAGCTCCTTAAGGCCAGCTTTCTGCGCCACACACGGCAGTTTCTTTCTTTCAAGTCATCATTTCCTTTCTCTCGGGGAGTCTTTTGGGGTAATTTCATGCTGCTCCACTGGTTGAAAATGATTAAGCCCTTTTGTCACACAGTCGTGTGCCAGTGATGTTTTTGTTTCAAAAAGAAAATCGCCAGTTCAGCATGAAAGTGTAACAATTGTAACAACTAATTCATCATTTATTTATTTATTTATTTATTTATTTATTTTAATCATGGTATTTAGCAGACACTTTTATCCAAAGTGACAATTTTTAATTTTGGCATCACCTACAGAAGACTCACAGACTTTAAAGAAAAACACTAAATATACAATGCAAATCCCTGTGTACATGGATACATATTAAATATTCTGTGCCCTAATAAGATGTTTATTTATTTTGCAAGCATCCACCATCATCACTGGGTATATTACCATGACCACTGGCCACATCCTTTTTATTCAATTCTTTGTGGGTACGAGACAAGTGGCGCTTGACTTTTTACCCACCCACCTATCCAGCTGGCACTCATTTACATTTACATTTATGCATTTAGCAGACGCTTTTATCCAAAGCGACTTACAACTTGTCAACTATCAATTGTTCAGGGCCAGTCTCCCCTAGAGCAACTTAGGGTTAAGCGCCTTGCTCAAGGGCACAATGGTGGCAGCTGGGATTCGATTCCACAACTTTTCAGGCTACTTGTACGCTAGCCACTCAATATGGTTTTTAAAAATTCACTTTTATACCAATTCATATCTATATTAAAATAGGCCTAGCACTGATTATACACTAATCCCATAAAACTCCTACATGCATCTGCCTCTTTCAGTGCATCCCAGTGTTGGGTGTGTGTGTGGAGTGTGTGAGTGTGTGTGTGTGTGTATATGTGTACATGCACATGGCTCCATATGAGGAAATGAAAAAGGCAGAAGGAACACATGATCAAGGAGAAGAAAAGCCAAGTGGAGTAGAGGGGAGTAGCGGAGAGCAGAGAGAGGGACTGAAGACAGAGAAGCCGCTGATCAAGGAGAATGAGTGAGTGAGTTTGTCAGTCAGTGAGTGTGTGCAGCGTGACTCTGTCTCACACACACACACACACACACACACACACACACACACACACACACACACGTCTGCGCGACTAATATGGCTTCCTATGGCAGCCTTGTTATTTTGGGAAAGGAGGGCATCCTTCCATCCTACTGTACCCATGCTATTACTGCTGCAGCCACTGCTATTACTGCTGCCTCATGAGACACCACTGTGGCAGCCAGACATACACATACACACACACGCACGCACGCACGCACAACTGTGAGGACAGGGGAGGGCTATGCCTGCACCCATGAGTTGCACGTGGCTCAGGCACACGACGTCTGCTGTACATACATCTGTGTCTGCGTGTGTATGTGTGCATACGTGTGTGTGTGTGTGTGTGTGTGTGTGTGTGTGTGTGTGTGTGTGTGTGAGAGAGAGAGAGAGACTGAGACCCTCCTGTGAATCATGCTGGAGTCCCTGTGCCAAGGCTGTAACTGATAGCTTTTATTAATATCTCAGTGGAGGAGGCGGGGGTGGGGGGGGGGGGTCAGTGTGACTCTCACCCCCAGCAGGGTAGAGCTGCTCCAGTGTCTCATTATAGCCTTCAGCCCAACACAACACAAACCCAACACAAACACAGAACAAACCCTTCTGCATGGCGCTAGAGTCAACCATAAGCTGGAAATTAGGACAAGGTGTGGCATGTTACACTCAGGTGCGCGCACACACACACACACACACACTCACATGCTCACATACACTCACACAGATACCCCACACAATCATTAACCATAGACCACAAGATCAAGGCATTGAATTCTCAGAACATGCAGGTTATGGAGCAATGAGAACATCAAAAGTCAAATGAACTCATTTTCATCTTCAAACTCAAGCTAACCTTATTAGAAGAACAAATAATGTTAAGAGGAGAGCACAGCCATGGAAGAAAAAAAAAATGCCTTGGTTCACCAAAATAACACCAAAATAACAATCTCACACCTCCAATACAACTAAGCCCACACAACAAAGTACAGACAAATCACAAAATGCTTCAAACTAAAAGGGCAAAGGGGGTGTGTGGAGGTGTGTGTGTGTGTGTGTGTGTGTGTGTGTGGTGTGTGTGTGTGTGTGTGTGTGTGTGTGTGTGTGTGTTACTGCTACTTCCCCAAACCAAACAACTCTCAGTCTGCATTCTTCACTCCTCAGCTAAACACCAGTGCAGTGCCATTTCACACTTTGCTCTATCAAAAAAAAACAAAAACAAGTAGTGCAAAGAGACCAAGTGGCACATGTTTTCCTTAGTCCTACCTACCTTCATTCTTAGTTCTTAGCCTCTGACTACCACCTCAAATCAGTTCCACTGGGATATCCAGCTGAATCTGAGCAGCTTTGCCTGCAACCTGAAATGACCCACGTTTGGCTGAAATTTGACCCGGGCAGTATGTGAAAGACTAACAGAGCAGCTTGTCTTAGAGAGAGGAAAAAAAAAAAAGAAAAAGTACATGCACACAGTTAGTCAGTCACTCCCTCTCAGCCTGTCACACACACAACACACACACACACACACACACACACACACACACACACACCTCTTGTGCAACCAGATGACATCATGTGCATGAGCCTAACAAAGGTCCATGTTTACCTGCGCAGCAGGAGGTCACACTTCGCTGCTGCACCAAAGCTCCATCACAGCACTGTATATGTCTGTGTGTGTGCGCGTCTGTGTGTGTGTGTGTGTGTGTGTGTGTGTGTCTGTGTGAGCGACGGAAAATGACCTCACTGTCCCCTTTTTCCACGCAAGAGCACCCGGCTGACAAGAGAGCAAACAGGCGGCCTGAATTCAATACGGGGCTTTTTTGTTGGGGTGGCACAAAGGAAAATGAGAGATTAGATGTTGCTGCACAGGGTCAGATTAAAGCACTTGTGTTACCTGTGGAAAGATGATGGAAAAAAAATGATGAGTTAAATCCCCCACCTGTACACTTAAACCGCCGTCAAGAGGCACATTTTTATTCCCATCATCCACGCATCCAGAACGTGGGATGCTTATGGATGAGTAGGAGGGCGTAACCATAGGTGTGGGATCCCTGTTACATGCGCCATATGTTGAGCGCATAACTGAAATATCTCACTTCTGTAACATACATTGCCTGCTGATTATGACCTTTTTCATTGCAGGTTCATACCTTGACAGACTGCCCAGAAGACTCCTGAACTGGCTCATCAAGGGGCCGCATCCAGCGACAGCCAGGAAGGGCACGGATGCAGATTGGCAGCGCATCACTGGGCACATTGTAGGAGCCAAGGGCCCCAGAAACAATTAGGGGCTGGCATACAATGAAGCCGATGCCCACAGAGTCTAGTCACACGAGTCGCTTGGGAGGGTGGGCTCCTCAAATACTACTCACCCATATTCCATCGAAGGGGACTCTGGAGGCTGAATAGTTTGAATCAAATCAAACAAAATGGCTGAGCCTTTTGATTGGTGACACAATCTTAACCCTTTGCCTTACCAAAGAGACTACAAAACTTTTAGGGCAACAGGGTTAAGGTGTTGATTTGTTTCAACAAAAAGTAACGCACACAAAAGGCACCCTTGTCATGAGCTACTGATCACCAAAAAAAACACGTGCACTCTGGCTCCATATGCATGTCTTCCTTTGAACATTTTGGCAATACAAGATTCTTCAGATCCAATAGTCCCGCCATTTAGTAGCCTTCCTGAATCCTCAAATACATAAAAAAAAAACAATTCAAAACTTCCATTAAAAACTTTCACACAGCAATGTAGAGTCAGCAGTCATTACTGCCCTTAAGCGTCAACTCATGAATGTGCACAAGGACTGCGCAAGCACAAAGGCTCCATTGTTTATAGACCTCACTAAAGCATTTAACAATCAGAGTGAGTGGACCTCAACGCGGGCATCTCTCGGAACGGAACAAATTCTCGCAATGGAACAAAAAAAAAAAAAAAAAAAACAGCCAATTGCTCGCTCTGCATCCAACACAAATGCGTGCAGGCACACAGATGGTTGGACTGCTTGCAGATCATAAAGCAGAGACTACATCCGAGAGCACCCCCCCCAACCCCACCACCACCAAGAAAAAGGGCAATAAAGACTCATAGTTCTATGAAGCAACCCAGCACAATTCCTTCCACTCACTCCCAGGTTAAAGCCGATCAGAGGCTGGGTGCTTAGACCATCGTTTCTGCTGTTGGCCACTAGATGGCAATACTGGATGACTATCGATAACAAACATTCCATCTGGTAGCACTAGCACACACAGTCGGAACCAGTGTGTGTCCTCTTAGACTTTGTCTGGACATCAATTCCATGACGTGGCATATTGCTGACATCCCGGTCACATCTGGTACAGCTTTCCAAAACATTTATTTTCAAAAATGCCATGCAGCAATTCAAAAAATATATATAAAAAATATATTTAAAAAAAAATATATATATATATATACACTGTTTGGCTGACAGGAGGTAAACACCAAGCGCTGAGCCACCTGCTTTGTCTAGTGCCCAGATCTGGACCTCAATCGAGCCAGAGGCTCCTGGCTTGATGAGATGAGAGGTCCCACAGCACACACGAGGCACAGGATATAACCTGGCACTGCTCCAGGCCCACAACATCAGGGCTTTCAAACATCCACCGCTCTCTCTCCCTCTTTCGCTGATGGTGCTTTCACAGCAGATAACATCTATGCAGGCAGGAAGGCAAGAGGCAGGCAATAAAAAGGGCAACTCCAGCAGACCCAGAGAGTGGCAGAGAAAGAGAAAGAGAAAGAGAGTGAGAGAGGAAGAAAGAGAGAGAGAGAAAGAAAGAAAGAAATAGGAAGATGCAAAACCAAAGAGCCAGAGCCAAAGTTTGCATCATGCCACAGCTTAAAGGCCCAAATGTACATGTACACACACACATGAAGGAAGGAGTTAATTTTTCACATACAGTAACCCAGGTCTCCCTGTTTGACAGGGAGGGACTACCATGTGAGCAAAGACTCATGAGGCTGCTGTGGTCTGGCCACAGGTGTTAACGAGGCCCGGTGCCGAAGCGGCACCTCAGCTGAGCGCGTAGCAGCCTCGTGATTCAGCGCAACGAGCTGATTTACACCATTACAGCCTCTCCTTGGTGTTGGAGCGACTGCTCTGCAGCAGCAGGGTTCTTTCATGTGAGGCTCATGTTTGCGCAGCGGGTTTCCCCTCGGGGCCCCCAATCACAGACGGCCTCCGGCCACGGAACCTTCAGGTGTGTCAACATTGAGCTGTGATCGCTCAAGGACGCCTCCATTGGGTCAACGGGTTTGTAACTTAAGTCAAACTTTTGGTAGTCGAGTTCTGTTCATTTTTTCCCCTCTTATAACCACAATGAGACAGGATGCCACCAGTTGGTGGTGTGTTGATGTGTGTGTTTGCATGTCATCATGGTGTGTAGTTATGTGTGTGTTGGCCATGTATGTGGTTGTGATATGTGTCTGAGTCACTGTGGTGTGTGTGTGAGAGAGACAGAGAAACTCACCATGGCTTGTGCTGTGTTGGGCACTGACCCTCTCTACTCGGGCTCCTGCTCTCCTCCCACTGCACAGCTCCGGTATGGTAGCAGCAGCCTCACCTGCACAACAACCACACACACACACACACACACACACACACACACACACACACACACACACACGATAAACACTCTAACGCTTTAGGCAGTACTCACATGCACATTAGAAGAAGACACAGAGTAAATGCATCATACGGATGGATTCAATATGGCCAACTGATTATAAACCATTTACCCTACTTCTTGTTATTGTTTATTGCCTTGTAATGTAGTTTGAAAAGCTTCCATTTCGAACTTGGACTTGGCCCTAATTGTTTTGTGATCTACAAACAGTGTGGTAAACATTTTGCTCTAGTTGTTAGGCATATTCACACAGCAACAGTAGGCTGTGAATGGGGGTGGACACATGTTGGATAACCTGCAAGTCAATGAGGGAGACCGTCCAGACAGCCGTCAGCACAGGCCAATTCTAGAATCCAAATTAAGCACAGACTACTATCCGGCATGGGCAGGGCATGACACTGGATATACACACAAACAAACACACACACACACACACACACACACACACGCACACACACACCATGGGGACACACAGTCAAGTTCAGCCAGGCCCTAGACTACCCTACCCAACCCAGCAGCCACTGTGATCCTATTATGGGCTAAGTGGTGATTTACTGGAACGGGAAAGGAAAACTTTCTCCTGTGCACGGCACTGATAGAAGATTTGGGTGGGGTGGCTCTGTGTGTGTGAATGTGAGTGTTAGTGTGTTGTTAGTGTGTGTGTGGGTGGGTGGGTGTGAGAGAGAGAGAGAGAAAGAGAGAGAGAGAGAGAGAACAAATGTACAGGGTGCAGGTGGACAGGTGGTTTTTAGGAAGCAGCACCCAAGAGCAGAAGAGGGAAAAACAGGGACTTTACAAACACACACACAGTGCAATTAAATAACAACTAAATCGATTTATCACCAATTGTGACTTCCACTGATTATTAACACAATATATAATGAAAAATGATTATTATTTTTCTGTATTCCTTTAAGCAATAACATTGTTTTGTCTTGAGTCATAAATCCAGCATACCCCTTTACAGTGGTAACTGCCGTACACTATTACATTGTACGATTTGTGATATCAATATTGATCAAAATAATTAATCATTTTGCAATAATTAAGGAGGCCTACCATATGCATTCTCTACATTCTCTATGCATGTTCCTAACTAGCAGTATAGCAGACCATTCACAGCAATCTATGGAGCCCTACTGAAGCCCACAATCAAATTCTATGATAGAGCAGCAGCTATTTGCATCTATATTAGTGGTTACCCTAACTCTAAACACATCCCAGCTGCCACCGTTGTGCCCTCGAGCAAGGCACTTAACCCTAAGTTGCTCTAGGGGAGACTGGCCCTGAACACTTGATAGCTGACGAGTTGTAAGTCGCTTTGGATAAAAGCGTCTGCTAAATGCATAAATGTAAATATAACATAAAACATAAACACGCTCAAAGATGAAACCTGTGCCTGCTCACAGTGCGAAGTTTATTAAAAGACTTATGCATACAAGTCATGTGATCCATCACACCAAAGATAATGAAACACCACTACATGGCTCACTGAACAGAGCAATACTTCATGATGTTGACTGACTAATTACAGAAAACCTTTGTTAAGATAATTGCAGTCGACGGGATAATGTCATGTTTTCATGAAGTGATTTATATTAAGACCTTTGGATGGCTTAGAGAGCCTAATAATATCAAATGGGACCATAAAATCATATCAATCATCTGCAGCTTTAAGGGTGCTTCCTGGTTCTGTGGATACACACATATTCATCCTGAATACCTTCTTTGACATTAGGCTTCCCACATTTATGACACACAGAGAACTTGTATTTAGAGCTATGGCTGAGAAACACGCATTAATCCTAGTTTGTTTTCAGTGCATGCGTCAAATCGTTGTGATCTACAAGTCAATGATTTGCAAAGCTGAGTGGGTGTGTGTGCACATGTTGCAGTATCGCTTGTCGAAAAGAAACACTTAGGCTACATTTTCTGATGGTTTCACTTTGACTGTCCACAGTTATTGCTATGGAAGGACAAGCCAAAGTCCATGACTTGTTGAGCATGCAGCTGCTTTGAGAGTTTAAATACGTTCTGTCTGTGTGAACCTACAGGTTCGGGCGGTTAGGCGATCATAGAATTTGAGGCTTCCTTAGGTCTCCATTGATCACTATGAATGGGCTACTTTACTGCTAGTGAGGAACATGCAGTCGTCCTGCCTCTATCCAAGGCACAGCGTGTTCAATCTTGCAACACGTTAATCTGATCTTGAGGCAGTGCCTGCATCAGCCTGTGGCTCTGTTCAAAAGAATGTACAATAAGAACGTAGTGAATCCGGAGCCTTTGCCAGCATTGCTGAGGAAATGACCACGCAACAATGAAATGACTTCCATATCCGAGGCTTCCGGCCACAGCACAGGAGCTGTAGTGTACAACAGAGTTGTGGTCAGCGCCTTGCCAAATATTCACAACAATGACAAGTCCATTTTCCCTGTCTTCCCAGGTGGAGTGAGTAGCCCCTTGACACCCAGGCGTACAAAACTGTAACATCTAAACATCACATGGCAGTACTAGATTCAATGGCAATATATGCTATATGCTTGCAAACTAGAGAAAATAAATACAAAGCATGTAGCCAAAACTTTGGACCATGTTACTCCACAATCTGTTCTGTTCTCTGACATCCGCACTCTATGTGGTGGCCAAAGTAGCCATGCTTCAAAGCAGCCAAATCTGAACCATTGTTTGCTGAGAACAAACATAATAACATTCGCGATTTTCTCATCTAACCGCATGTTAAATGACCGATAAGGCACTCAATTACTCAGTCAGTTCCTCGACTAAGTAAAGGGCAATGGCATGCTAGACCTCAGAGTAGGCATGATGCACACAGAAGTTTAAAAGTTAACTTCTAAGATGCCATTAAATATCCACACAATAACATAAGGTGGGCCAAACAGAGCGAGTAAAGCAGCAAACTGCAGTCTTGAATTAATGTGCTCAAGCTGTCTTTTTCCCTTGTGCTGAACGTCCCCATGGTCTGTCTATCCCCTGACACACCCCCTTCTGAACAAGCTGTGCCAAAGGAAAGAAAGCTCTCTACCACCACAGAAATGCTACTCTCATGCTACCCATCCCCTGGTGAGCGGCTGATGTTTCTTACCAAGTTTCGAGACCCAGTGCTGTATAGTGCGTCCTAAAGATAAAAGTTAGCTCAGGCAAAAATAACGACAACAAAAAAAAATCTCAGTGCTTTTCCCTTGCCGAGAGACAGAGAGCTGCTAGTTCACTACTAAAGTGGCAACACACTCCTCCCCTACCCAGCTCCTATTAGAATCAAGGCTGTGACGTGTCTCACTGGTGCTTGCTTGCTCACTTGCGCTCTCTCTCTTTCTTTCGTGCGCGCATGCACACGTTCTCACTCAAACACCCACACACACACTTTATACTCATTCCACACGCTGATAACAAAATACTTTAACTTCCAGAGCATGAAATTTATCATTAAATGAGCTTCATGTTATTATTCAGCTGCTCATCAGGGACCCAAATGAACGCTTATCAAAAAATGCATGAAGGCTAACTGATACTGAAGTAAAGATGCACTTAAACTGTTATTCAAAGATACACAAATCTGACAGGCCAAAAACTGAAATGCATGATTTCTCAAAAGCACGATATCTCAAACCTCAGCAACGATTTTGAACTACTACAGAGGAAGAAAGCTAGATATAAAAGGCCATGATTTTTTCTACACCAAGACACAGATATGACTGCGGTACCTAACCATAGCTAAGATTCCTTTATCTGCACTTTTCTGTGGTACCAGGCAGGTCCATGCTTGCAAGACCTTATTTGACTCCCAACACACCACAGTAAGTATAAGACTCTCACAAGCACTCATTTCACAGTGTGTTTGGTTTATCTTTTTTAACACTTGAGTGAGTACAGTGCAACACCCTTGACTGTACACAGTTAGAGAGCCGAGGGCGTGATAACTGTAAAATAGTCTTAGATTACAGAAAGTTCATTCATGCCAGGCAACACTGTGTCTGTTATAACCATAGATAATTGTGTATAATGAGATGAATAACTCTTTTGTTAAAGGACATTTTCACTTCAAAGAACTTTAGAGGAGCCAAGGGACTTTGACAACAGCTGTCCTAGGCCTACTCATTCTTTTGTGGCGTCACCTGGCTCAAGGAGAGACTGAAGAAAGCACTAACCTAATGCCTTAGTTAGGATAACCTTTAAACACACTGCCAATGCAATCGAAGAGCAAAGTTGGAGTTTTACTGGTGAATTTGTGTTTTCTTTTAAACAGTAACCTACTTCATTGATCTGCTGTGCAGTAAATAAGGTGTTCTATGTAGGTGACTCCAAGAAATTGTGCTGTCAAAGTGATCTTGCCTTCCAGACTTTGTAAACAACACATTCTGGCATCTTCCGGATCGATGCGTATGAATCAGCTGATTAAGCGTTCCAGTGAAAAACGGAGAAAACCACAGTTCAATTCGCTGGAATTAACACTTGCAAGCTTCAAGAGATCTTCAAAATCAGCACCAATATTAAATTTGACTTAAGACAGTGACCTAACATCCCTGGCCACAGGGCACGTCATCATTCATTTGGTCTCCTCTGATGGTGCTGCCAATCAGCAGAGCAGAAACACAGGTGAAAAACAGAAAAACAGCTCCTAGGCCAGAGAGCTCATTTTCACAATACCTAAAGGTCAAAACTAAAATCCCACAGAAAGCCCACACAACTGTTCCTGTTTAGAATGTCTATGACAAAAAGCAGAAGTCAGTGAATTATCGAGTGCCACATGTTGTTGTTTTTTTTTCTGTGGTTGGGGGTAGGTCAAAGATTTCCACTTGGTTTTCACTTCATTTTTCTCAAGAAGGCTTTGTTTTTGCCTGGTTTCACTTCTAGTATTTCTAATACTGGAGGTATCCTCTCACTGATGCAAATCTGGTAGATGACATATTAACTTCATACGAAAACCTAAACAGATACACCTCTGGAAGCATCTCTGCCCTACCCTATTAAAGCATGATATGAAGTTGCAAAGTTCAATGCATGACAACATAATATTTTCACATGGACTCAAACAAGCCTTATCTGGTATTCAATAACAGGATACAGATTACAAGCTATTGGAATGTCAATCACACACAGTAAATATTAGCTTATCCTACATCAATGTGCAGATGGCAAGTAAGTGCACTTGCCTACAAAATATTTCCCTGACCCTGATAGCATTGTTGTAAACCAACCAAGCCAACTAAGTTTTACCAGTAGTGTCACGGAAAGAGCTGGCCTACTGTTGAGATCTCCAAGAATTTGAATACAACTAAATGGCACCACACCAATTCATCATATCTGGTCATGAAAGTGTCACCTAAGGTTAGAATTGTACACCACTTTCACACAAATTAACCTGCTCCACCACTGTCCTGGTTTGTAGCTGGCACTCTATTCTAACAAAGACGCAACAGAACCAACAATAACTAAACATACTGGAGGCATCAGTAGCTAGCGTAAACATGATATGGTTCTCATTTCTCTAAGCCAAAGAGTAAGAGATGAGCTATCAAGATCAGCTAACAAGAGCTGCTCTTTAACAAATGCTCTTGCAATTGTGAAAAGAATTTGAAGAACTACTGTGCATAAACTCAAAAATACTAATCTCTTGTCGACATAAAGGCCACTCTCCTCCTTGTGCATTAAAATATAAATCCTCAAGTATAATTACGTCATGCACAAACCTAGAACATCTTTGGCATATTCGCTATACTAGTTTACTGAATACGATCACAAGAAGTTACTTATGTCAGTAACTAACTTTTAGCTGCTAGATCTAGATCCTGCGCGGGTGACCAGCGTCACGGACAAAAGCTATTTTAAGTGCAGTCTGACCCGTAACATGATCGTTCTGCATCAATTAGACATTTCAGCCAGGGCTGCACAACAGGTTGCACTGTCGAGATTGACACCGTGCAAAATGTTGCTAAAATTCATTTTAAACCTTAAAACAAGATTCCCTTCAATCGGCTATCCTTTCCCTCTTTGCATGCACATGGCAATAATGTGTTGTGAGATTCCTAAACAAACAGCCACGATTACAATGTTGCCTGTGTAACGCGGGGATGCTCTATCCATAAGCTCTACCCCAGAACACAAGAATTGTAGGGAAGCATCTGTTCTTTAATATTTCCTTTTGTGTAAAGGAATGCAGACGAGCATTTTGATACTTCCATGATCTCGTTGTGGCCATAGTCAGTGCAGCCCTCTTAAAAGCAACACCATATCACACAAGAATGTCCACTGAAAACAACTAGTAACCAACAATGCTGCCGCAATTCGAAACCTTCCCACTGATGTTAACTGATCTCTAAAATACTGGAGTTATGAATTTAAGGCCCACTCAAACACTGGTGTGTAGTAACGGTTACAATGGGTTCACGAGCATTGTTTAGATATTGGCACTCTTCCACAATAGTTTAACGTTAAAATAGCTAACGTTATATTGCTAATTTGACTAGCTGTAACATGTTGTTACTACTGAGCAAAATCCGTATTTTCAACCCATGGGAAAGTGATTTCCACTCACTGGTGTATATAATTCTGTTTAGTAGTCAACCATACCGCGAAACAACGGGAAGTCAGGAAAAGCACCAACATGCCGGGTGGAGGGCTATTCCACTAGAGTCTGCTGATCCATTATGCTAGGTAGCTAAGCTAGCTAATATTCGTTAGCTGAATGTAGCAATGGTGGAAACCCTCGCGCAGTCTCCTTAGTTAAAAACAAACGTCGAGATAACCACACGTGTCTTGCCAGTAACGTTATCATGTAACGTTAACAAGACTGACAAATGTGTATAATTACATTGTAAAATTACATAAAAATGACATACAATTGAGCTACTCACTCTGAGAGAGTCAGCTGATACAACGGTGACTCAGTACACTCCACAACTTCCGCATTCACTTGCAATTACAACCAGTCTAGAAAAACGAAACCTGCATATTTGACCAATAGCAAAGATGTATAATGCACTCCTTTACCGCTCTCTACCAATAGCACTCTATCCAGCTGGAGTCATGTGTCAGCTGTACGTGTAGCGATTCACGTACGGAGGCTGAATGGTAGGAACACACCCACACCAAAGCCAATCCCAAACCGATGTGAGCGGGAGAGCCCTTTGGTGAGATTCAGGCTGCGTTCACGCGCTCTCTGAGATAGAAAAGCTGAAAGTTTATTACAGCTCGGTTATGGTAAATGGTTGGCACATGTGTTGGGTAAACACACAAAATATATTTTTATGCAGGATAACTGTGCGATTATGCAACAAAATAATGTTATTATTTTCAGTCGTGGCTAAACATGCATACCGACCCTATATTTGCTGCCAGATAAATATCTGTTCCCAGTCTCAGGACACAAAACTACTCATTGTGCCTATTTAGAAGCAAAGGCTAAAGCTTAATTTAATTTAAAATGCAGTGCTACTAGCATAGGTATTTTTCTCAAAGTTATTGGTTTTGGGTGAATTTTCAAGTCGCTACTCACTCATCGGTCCCGAATCAAAGGAACGCACCATTGACCTGCTGGTACGGCTTCTCAGCCAATGGAAAATCACAGCGCGGCACAATCTGATCACATGCTTCTGCGCCGTGTGGTGAGGTGGTCAAAAGAAGCAATTCTCAGAAGTTTGCGTGAAGAGGGGGCATTTTCAAAATATAAAAGAATACAAATTAATCAGTTTTTCTTAAGTGTTAGCAGAAGCTATGTAGAAGTATGGAATTTGCGATTGTAAAATTGCGTCAAATGCAAAAATCCTATGCAACTCTTGGATGAAACAGAGAATCTGGCAGTAGCGTCTGCTCAGTGGGTTATAATACATTAATTCTTTAGCATGTAGTTTGCATACACATGCATTTACATAGACAGTTTAGGTAAGCAAACATAAGTATGCCCAGTCCAGCCCAGGCATTCTGATTTTAAGAACACTAATTTTCTACAAAAACAAGAGAGAGAGTATGGCCTAGTGGTCTAATGGTAAAAGGCATAGTCGTGGGGAAAAAATACACAAGGTCAAGGTGTGCAGGGTGTGTTGAGGCTAAGTCAAAGCTGCTCGGTGTGTACTCTGATCTGATAGGCGTTGTGCTGGCTATTGGCTATGTGTAGCCTACGTGCAGATGTATATGTTAGCTGTAGTATTCTGTTTACATCGTCGTTCGGCCGGTGCTATTTTCGTTTGATGGCCTTCCCCCTTAATCGTCGCGTTAGTGTCTGACCTCATATGCTCTGCCAGTGAACAGTTATGGCAGTTGAGCTTTCAACATCACTCTGTGTTTTCAACATGCTCACTGGGTCAAAACTTTGACCCTCTCTGTGGGGTTTTAGAGCTCTCAATTTACATTAGCTGTCAAACTCAGAATATGGTCATACAGGCGTTTGGTGCTAGATAGGGAAGCAAAATGACCTATATTTTTACTTATATTTTGAATGCTACATACTTTGTATGAACACAATATGGTCAGTGCAAGAGATGATGGCCAATGAATTATAGGTTAAAAAAAACAAAGTTGCTGGTGTATTGGAAGGCCAGTCTCATAAAAAGCTCACTTGCCTTTGTGTTTAGTATTGCACTTCCCTCTAGTGGCGGAATTGAAATAGTGTCCATTTTCTCATGCTAGAGTATGCAACATGACACTGAAGTAAGCAGTACCTGCAAGCGGTTAGAACACAAAGTTCATATTGCTAGTTTCTTACATCTATTTAGTTGAGGGTCACACAGTTTAGCGATTATGAGTGATGTTCAGCTCACAAGCTGGTTTAATATCCAACACATCACAAAATGTAATCAATTCATAAATGAGTTATAACACTACACAAAATATACAGGCTTGGACTGCTGTGGACAGACTGGGCAGCTCAGATCTAGGCAATTCATGGACCTATTCTATCCCCAAAGATCTTCTGAAGAGAAGAGTTGAATAGGAAGCTGAACTAAAAAAGACTGATTAAACTGACCTCCGCAATATCACTGCTGCCATTAACATTTTTTTCTTGCGGAAAACGACCTTAGGCCTTGCTTGTCATCCCAAATAAGGAAATAACGAGAATCAATATGCCACTGGACAAATGAGAAGGCCTGACAAACATCAGTGGGATGCAATGGGATAACAGCACCCTTTAGGAATCACCTATGGCAGGGGGGTGGGGTTAGGCAGAGGACAGGGGGGTGTTGACCTACAGACCAATCAACAGGGGGCCTTCAGACACTACTTATCTGTGGACGCATACCTCTGGCCAGCGCTCTGAACCATTCTGGTGCCTCTTGACCGTTACAGGTGCCCACTGCTGTCCACATCATGGTGAGTTAGGGACCAATTCCTGAAATGACACAGCATCTCTGGATACTCATATTTGGAGATTTCAACTCCTACATTTATCTTTTCTCATGTGATGCAATAGTGATTTATACCATGAGAACGCGTAAAAAATGTTTATCTTATAATGACTAGTTAATATTAATGCATATTAAGCATATTGATGGGGTAGCCTGTTAGTTTTTTAATACTGATTATAGTATTATCTAATAAAGGACAAGAGGGAATCTGTGTCATGGTATATCAGTCTCTTTTTTCTATGATAATTCTCTTTAAAACCATTTTTTCTTCTGTTAGACGTCCTACACTGACAAGGGAGAGAAGGTAAGTAAGTTATCTGGAAATACTCCTCGAGAATTCCTGTGATATTTATATTAATGTTTGAATCATACACTAGCTGTCAATTTCATTATAACAATAATGACGGTGATATTTGTCAAATATCATTTTAGCACGAGAGGGGCAGATTCCTAAGATTTCATCATTTGACCTTTTGGGTGGGCAATGCCAAACAGGTACCATTTCATGCTGACTTTTCCAAAAATCAGTCAAAGACTATTTCATCATTAGAGTTGGCAGAAACATGACTTAATGATTCGTTAGAATTCCCATATGTATTTTTTTCTAAATAAGTTGGGGGAAACATGTTGAAATAAATATTGCGAAATTATTGAGGTTGTGTCATTCATCTGATGCAAGACTGTGTAAATTGTTGGCAGCCACCCAGTGTACATGCATTTCAAGAAACTGGGTGGTGAGAAAATAGATTGTGGTGTTATTCTTTGCTTAATAAGAAAGACTTTTGTGCAAATTCTTTGTGACAGTAAAATTTAAGCATACTTGATATCCTCTCCCTTTTTGAAATGTATGATAAAAGTAATTCAGTCTGAATGATTTGACTTGATGCTCTCTGCTCAGGCTGCTTCGTTCTACTGTGATAAGATGGGCTTTGAGCCAATGGCATACAAGGGCTTGGAGACTGGCAGCAGAGAAGTGGTGTGTCATGCCATAAAACAGGATAAGGTGTGTACTTCTAAGTAGTGTCAAGTATCACATATCACTTACTGAGCTTATGCGAAGCAGATGTGATTTTTAATCCATTTTTCCCCCCCACAGATTATATTTGTTTTTCAGTCCCCACTAAATCCTGGGAATGAGGGTTCGTTTCTGCACTCTGATTTTTTTTAAAAAACATTTTGGGTGCATTTACTGAACGACCAGAAACAGCTTGTAATTCTTTTCTTCTTAGAAATGGGAGAGCACATGATGAAACATGGTGATGGGGTGAAAGACATCGCTTTTCAGGTGGAGGACTGTGACTTCTTAGTCAAGGTAGTCTTTTATGCCATTCATACATAAATTGAAGGCCTTTTACTTGATAGATACACATTGGATAGGTTTTTTTTTTCAGAACCAGTTTGAGAATAAACTACTGTATATCTTCTTCATTTATTTATTTATTTATTGTATCCTGATACAAACTCTCATGCACACACCATATTACACACCTAAAAGTGACCCTGTCCTGAGGTTTCAACTGTGACCTGTTACTTAAATATTTACAGACAGCTAAGGAAAGAGGCGCCGTTATTGTACGAGAACCTTGGGTGGAGCAGGACACTTACGGAAAGGTCAAATACGCCATCATTCAAACAGTAAGGCACACTTGGGCAAACACACCACACCAAACTGTAACACTGAACAGAGGCGGATGTAGTTGTGATTAGGGTTGTTTGGGTATTTACCTAAAATGACGCTGATCATACTGTTTGTCTGCCTCCTTTCTCTGCCAGTATGGAGACACAACCCACACATTTGTAGAATACCTGACACCCTACAAAGGTCTCTTCCTGCCTGGCTACAAAGAGCCCCTCTTCTATGATCCTCTGCTCCCAAAACTGTGAGTGAAGCACTGACCCTGCACACCTGAAACCTGATTTTTTTTCCACCTTGACAAAGAATCGATTTATTAATGAGTTTGCTGGAAGAAGTAATTGGTTAATTAGTAGAAGATGAAGCTGTTAAAGAATCATAATCTCTCACACAAAGGCCTGCACTGACTACATCTACCGAATTCTCCCCACCATTACTGCAATATCCATTTAGGCCACCAGGCGGACTCAGTTTCATTGACCACATTGTGGGGAACCAGCCAGATGACAGCATGGTGCCAATATCTGATTGGTGGGTATCTCTCTCTCTTCTTTTTTTTTTCTCGCTCTCTCTTTCAATCTACCCAGTCGATTATTTGTTTGAGTAATAGATCAAATGTCAAAAAAAGATGAACTGACACAAGCAGTTTTTCTTCTTGTCCCACTCCTTATCCAGGTATGAGAAGTGCCTAATGTTTCACCGCTTCTGGTCCATAGACGACAAGCAGATCCATACACAGTACAGCTCACTCAGATCCATTGTCGTCACCAACTATGAGGAGACCATTAAGATGCCCATTAACGAGCCAGCCCCTGGGAAAAAGAAGTCACAAATTCAGGTGCAGTGTTTGAGTCCTCAATACAGACATAGCCATAGGATTTAACTGGATAGGTGGTTTAACATAGACAAACATCCAGCAGGTTGTTGGTTGTACACCTTTGTTTTAATTGTACACCTTGAGTTGTCATTTGCAGAGGCTAAATGTCTGTGACAATGGGCTGCATGTCACCTATTTACCTATGGCATTGATCATATCAGTTTATATTCTACTCAAAATACACAGTCCACTTACAACTACAATTCAAGATTCAGATTCAACATTTAACTTTCTTTTCAACTCAGAAGCCCCTTTTCCATCAGATATTCAAGCAATTAACTCTTAATTTTAACTCATTTTTTGTGACATAACAAGTGTCAAAACGTTTTCTTATTCATTTGATAAAATCAAAAATTGGTGAGTTAGAACGACATAATTCTTTTTCCATCACATATGTTGCACTAACTTTTTGATGTGCATCATTTTGAAGCAAATCATATTATAGATGGAAAAAGGGCTGTAGTAGACTAATGTAAACCTCTTAGTTGTTGTCTCTTGAAGGTCTAGATATTTGACAAGTGTATAAATGCATGAACACACTTGTTCCAACAGGAATATGTGGATTATAACGGTGGCCCTGGAGTGCAGCACATTGCCCTGAACACATCCAACATCATTCAAGCTGTGAGTCTGTCTATCTCAACTTGCCTCAGACAAGAATCACTTTAAATGAATCTGTTATGACAGAACCGACGATTGACAGGTAGCCATCTTGCTTTTTACCATAATTAGACCTGACCTCTGCCTGATGTGTTTTGTGTGGCGACAGATAGTGAACCTGAGGGCTCGGGGAATGGAGTTCCTTGCTGCACCTGACACTTACTATGAGACCCTTCGGGAGAAACTCAAGACGGCCAAAATCAAAGTGAAGGAGGACCTCAACACGCTGCAGGTGAGGCATGGGAAAATGTGCTGGGTAGAGTCTGGAATTTTCCACCGGTAGTCTGTAACATTCACTGTGGCATTTTGGATTTATGCATGCAGGCTCATAAACATACAGTGGCAACTTTAATTGCCTTACTTCTGCTTGATTTCCGTATTCACATGTTTATGCTCTGTGTTTGACTTGTTATCCTGTTTGTGTTCAGGAGCTGAAAATCTTAGTAGATTATGATGACAAGGGCTACTTGCTTCAGATCTTTACCAAACCCGTGCAGGATCGACCTACCCTCTTCCTGGAGGTCATCCAAAGAAACAACCATTTTGTGAGTATTTCCGACATGCAGGGGAGACTTACAGGAAGATATCTGGGAACCACAACTAGAACACTGTACACCTATCCCGACGTCTTGAATTTATGGCTATAAGTAGGAAGAAAACTATATATTGACAATTAGCTTTCTCTCTCACTCTCTCTGTCACTTGAATTCTTTAATTCTGTCCACTGTGCTATATTCGCCTGTAGAGGTCATTGGTCACAGATAAAAGAAATGTATGATGCATTCCAGACCCTCTGTCAAAGAGAGTGAGAGATCTGAAATTTCTTGTTTAACTTCACTCAGTGGAGCCTGGACTATGGAGTGCCACTGGCTCTTCTTTTTACACTAAGTGTTCACTGCCTGTCTGGACAGGCCTCCTTTTCTTGTTAAGAGGGGCACTTTAAGTTGTGTGTGTGTGTGTAAAGTGGAAGAAATGTCTGGAAGAGGACATTTTTTAGAGACAACCACAATAAAGGACCTCCTCTCGAAGATTAGGAGGAACTCAACATTTAAGGGCGTTGAAAAAGTGGTCAGGTTAGACAGTGAGGAATTTGTAACTAGGAGACAGCATTGGCTTATTCTCGATCAGTGTATAGCAAGTGAGATAAAGAGTTATGAGGGAGGCTAGGAAACTAAAAAATAGTGTGAGTGTGGGCATTTTTTTGTGTAGGGGGGTGGGGATAATTTAGTGTAGTAGTCAACTGAATAACATAAGACAGGACCATCATTTAGAAATGGATTGTTATTAAATTTGAAATAAATAGGTGTCATTATTCTTATTTGTGTGTCCTAAGGGAAGTTCAAATGTATGGTGATAACATGTCTAATCTTGTGCCTTTTCCAGGGCTTTGGGGCAGGAAATTTCAAATCCCTGTTTGAGGCCATTGAGAAAGACCAGGATGCCAGAGGCAATCTCACAGTGTTGACGCCACAAGGAAGTTCCAAGAAGTTCCACTGACCTGTCTAGTCTTACATACGCACAATCTTTATTAAAAGTCTTATATTTACTTATAAGTATTATATTTCACAAATATGTAGTTCAAATATGAAATGGTAAAGGAACCTAAACAAATACAGTTAGACACAGCTAGCTTAAACACTGGATGGTTTCATATGTTGGAGGTTTGTTTAAAAGCTTATTCAATCATTACATTCCCTCTCTGGTATAAAATTTGGACACAATTATTTCATCATAGCGCCTTAATCTACAAAGCCACCAAAAATAGGATATTACCAGCACAACCACTCTTAGGATATTATTATATATATATATATAAATATAAATAGGATATTACCAACAAACCACTCTTGTACATTGCACTGCTCTTCCCCTGGGGATAATGTTGCGTCTAGTAATAAGTAAAATGGCAATGTTAATATTTTTTGACTTTTATACTGACACAGATTGCTGTTGACCTCTAGACGTGATTTGGGAGACAAAATGTACAGAACAGTCGAGGCAGACAAAAACAAAGTAGCTTGGCGTGGCCTTTGCAATTCTGGCAAAGCTTCAGACAAGTTGGCAAAATTAATAAATAACTAGAGACTGAATTCAATGCCCATGTTTTTCAATCAAACATCAAAGCCCATGCCATGATGCAATCACTCAGTTTAGTTTAGAAATTATTTTTATTTTAGAGAAATAAAAGACAGTGTGCAGATTATTTCAAAATAATTTATTTGCATATAATTGGAATGAAGCCAAGTTGATACATCTATGATGGCACCTGTAAGTTTCATAAAGATCTCATTCCAAAGATGAAGAAAACATTACATTTTCTCAGACCTGGACAAAATGGATAAATATATTAGTAAATAAATATATTAGTGACATATTACCATACTGAAATGTTCTATTATATATAAAATACAACACTTTATCTTAATTCTGTTTTTGTCTTTCTCTTTTATGCAAAGTATTGAAAATATACTGACAGATCCCTCCATTTTCAAAAGGGCCTGTGCTCTATTAGAAAAAAGGCAGTTTCAGCTCATTCTGTTTCAAAATGAAAAACAAAACAGAACAAAACAAACAAACAAAAAACAAAACATTAAAACAAACAAAAAAGGACTAAAGTTAAAAATCACCCTAAATGTTCAATGACATTTCATGGATTTAAATGAACTTTCATTGTATTGGTAGCTACATAGTGCTTCCATGCTTTTGAGCTCTTCACTTGGGTTTCTTTTTTTCTTTCTACAAGCCAAAGTGCGATTGGTGATTTAGTCATTTTAAGACAGAGGTCATAAAACAAGACTACAGAGAGATGAAGTGGAAATTCACAGACACTGAGAAGTAGGCAGGCATATTTCTCACACAAGTCATTTGCATACATGAGAATTTGTTGTATACAAGGCACTGACTGACACTCTTTTCTCTTTTAATGGCAAAAGTCCTGGACGATGAGCATAATCTGTCAATATCACCAAATATTCAACTCTTATGTCTAAAGGAACAAATACATCTTACATTAGAGCAATATAGCAATGCAATTTCTACAAAGACTATCCTATGGTTTGCACACATGCAACATCTGGTTTCTTTGGCAAAGTATTACCAGTAAAAATGCTGATTAGCTTCAATTAATAGCTTTCCCTCCAACATTACTCTTTAGCATGACTTTGAGACTAGAGTAAAAGTAAAACTAAAACCCAGCCAGGCCTGACCAAATATCAACCACTGCCTATTCAAGTCACTGGTAACTTTAACATCTGGAGATATCAATATACATTGCATCAACTGCAACCAATCATATCAAAAGGGACATTTCAGAATTGATTTCAAAGCAAATGTAATGACATTGGTTGGGATTAGCCTCATTAGTAAGGAAATGTAAGTGCTGCATCTTCTCTGTACAGAAACACCTGGAGGCCAGTCTGAGATCAAGAGAATCACTGTTCACATTCTAGCAGTCTTTGTGTGCAAGGGTAAAATAGGATAAAAACGATATTTTCAAAAGGATGGGAGAAAGAAAAAAAATACCCAATAGACATCTATGCTTGAAACATTTCCAGTGTGTTTTATTGTAGTTTCTATTAAAAGTTTTTTTTTTTTTTTTTTTAAAGTAAGGGGGGAAAATCTTGCTTTTTAACTGGGATTTCACTCCCTTTCAATCCAGGTCCAACTCTGGTGACGTGAGCAAGAATACTTTACCAGACTTGTCTTTACAGCAAATTGAGAGGCGCAGTATCAGAACAGGGTGTCAGCTCAAGTTCCAACTTGCAGCCAAGTGGCAATGGCTTTTCTCTAATTATAATGACATTTACACACAAACATTACAAAAAAAGGAAGACATTGTGAAATGTCCCCTTAGTGAAAACAGATTGGTGAAAAACAAAAAAAAGGCACCTTTGGCAAGCTTGTATGCTGGTTAACTAGAGGACATTGAACTAAGTTGTAGCTTGGGGCTGTGTGGCAACAGACTCGCGTTAGGCCTGTAACCTAGGTGTTCATCAGTGTGTTCGGTAGGGGGTGTGATTATTAATCGTGACCCCTGTGAGTTTGTGCTCAGTGTTGTGTAAAGTGAGCGTACATCCAAATACAGCCCTTGGAGCTGAAGAAAGTAAAAACAGAAAGAAAATGAATGACCAGAAAATGACTAGCTTTTTTTCTATTTTCAGACCCTCCCACTTCGTTCAGTCAATTTGATTTTTAACATTAAACCCTTAATTACAGGGCAAAAACAAACAAACAAACAAACAAACAAATCAAAAATAACTGTGGTAAAAATGAAAACAGCTGCCTTTTTTGAATTAACTAGCTCAAGACCCAGAACATAGTGACCTCTACACTCTCGACTGTAATTACCAAAGAAGAGGGATACGGGGATAGCCTCACACTCTCTTAATAACACTCTTTCTTTCGCTCTCTCTCTCCCTCCCTCTCTCTCGGGTGTGAAAGAGAGAGGAGGAAGAAAAAAAAAAAAGCTGCATAAGTACCGTTAAAGTACCACAGAGGCGACGGGATATTTGTAATATTCTAATCTGAGGTAGGCTGGAGACGGATACAAAAACTGAACATGGGCAGAACAAGCACCTTTGAATTACATCACAATGACATCATGGTTGCCGCTGGCAACACTCAAGCAGAGAGAAGGGGAGAGAGGGGAGGTGCAGATAAGAATCCTGAGGCGTCTGAGGTCACGGATTGCTGGGGCGTTCCAATACGGATGAGCCTCTCTACTCACCGGCAGGGAAAACCGAAAATAAAAACCTTTCTTTGTGTGAAGAAACCCTAACGTCATACAGGGGGAATCAAACCATCTTTTCACACACAAGGTATTTGTGCCTTCTCCAGCATGAGGGTTGGTTCTTTCAAACTGGCTTGAAAATACACCCACACAGAAGCATGGGATAGACTTGTCATTGCCTGAGACACCTGGGGAGTTGTGTGTATTGAAAAAATCATCCACTATAAACAATCCTTCCTTCCTTCCAGAGATGTCATACTCTGTTCATGGATAAAGACTGCTTTGGTGTAATAGGTTGGGGGGTGGTGGTAATCTAATTTGATGTGCATTATACACTACCAGCATAGTCCCTTGGCACTGGCTGTCCAGAGAGGTCACTGAGGATTTCTGGGACTTCTATTTATAATGCAGTGTAATCAATGCTTCCTGTAATTGTCAAACAAAAAGGCACAAAGCAAAAAAATAGAACAAAACACTTTTTTTTCCCCCTTATGAGTTTTGAGAAAGCTGTTTTTCCAGCGCCTTTTGAGTTCCCGGTCACACCACCTGCATGTTTCATTCAAGAAATCGAAATGCAAACCAAAAAAACAAAAACAAAAATTGAAACGAAAAAAAAAAACAAAACTGAAAAGCTGACAAGCTGAATGGCATGTCTGTTCAGACCTCATAGAGGTCTGTGGCTCAACCAACGGATAGACTATGAAATGAATGACAACAACTGGACCTGCGTGAGCTTTTTCACTCCTCTACAAGAGGCTGGACTGACTAAAGTACCTTCTAGTGTGGGAACCGACAGATGCCGGAAGAGGGCAATAAAAAAGTCGTTTTGAGGGAAGACGGGACGCGGAATTATTTGGAAGACATCTTATTATTTTTTTTTTTTCTCCTTTCATGAGAGGTGGCTGATGAGTTTTGTCCATTTCCGGCTCTTGAGTAGCAGCGTGACACTGGGGACACACCAGGTTCTCATACACCAGACTCCTCCTCTGATCCTGTCCGGGAAAACAGAGCAGCAGAAGCAGTTTGCTTAGTCTGACTGAGGCACATGATACACAAGTTAAACACAGAGCTCTTGGCAGTAGTTTTTGGGCCAGTCAGTTTTCACGTCATTTCAATGTATAGTACAGTCAATCTGTCTTAAAACAGTTGGTGAAAAATAATAGTACAAAAACAATAATAAAACAATAATAAATACAATATCTACAGCATTACAACTAAGGCAGTTCAAGCTGAGCTCTGTACAGACATTTTCCTATGTGATGACTATGTAAAGAAGAGCTAAGTGAGTTACGAATGTATTTCTTTGTAGTGTTGAGGTGTTGAGGCTCACCCTGATTATGTAATGTTTGGCAGTACAGGCAGATGTCTGTAGGCAGCTCGGGTCCGTGGCTGTGGTGGCCCCTGCAGCGGTGTCCGTCGGTGGCGGGGCCCATGGGCTCCAGGAGCTGGGGCTCCGAGTGCGCCTGCTGCACGCGTTTCTGCCACACCACGTGAGCGCCGGCGCAGCACGGCCACTCGCCCATGCCCGCCGAGTCCAAGATGAGGGGCACGGGCAGCAGGGCGGCGGTGGGCATGTCTGGCGGCGGCGGCGGGGGCGGGCAGCAGTAGCCAGTGGCGTGGGGGCCCTGGCCGTAGTGAATGTGGATGCTGCAGTCATCCTGCAGATCGAGGTTCTGGTGAAAGCGCACGGTGGGCAGTGCCGTGGCAGAAGCGTCCAGCCCGCAGCTGCCCATCGTTCGCCAGTGCTGCCGCCCCGGCGGGCCTTGATGGCAGCAGGGAGGAGGGGCAGGGGTGGGCATTGGCACAGAGGTCGACGCCAGCAGGCCCGAGGGAGCCAAGGTGGGGTCCAGGTCCTTGTCCCCCTGCCCGTCTGACCCCCCGTGGCTTGACCTGTCTGAGTGGCCCATCTTGGGGCACTGGCAGGAGGGGTGTGCGAGCGGGCACGAGGGCGAGTCTTTGTCCGCAACAGGAACAGGGCCACCGCTGATCGCGGCTGCTGCGCCGAGCTCCTCGTCGGAGCCTCGGCCCGGCCCCGGCCCCTGCCCATGCTCGTCATCGTAGTAGTGGTGCCTGTGTCTGTGGTAGTGCACGTGGCTGAAGACAGCAGGGGGCACCGGCGGAAGCAGCTCGTCAATGCAGCCGCCGCCGGTTCCCCGGTTCATGACGGAGTCCAGCGAGCGCGGACGGGCCCCCTCGAAGCTGTCCCGGCGATGCCCGCGGCCCGGCCGGTACACGAAGGGATCGTAGTCGCTGCTGAGCGAGCTGCGGAAGGTGGACCAGCTGCCATAGACGCCCTGCAGGCTGACGTCGGTGCAGTTGAGGACGGAGTCGCTGGACGAGCCGTGGCACGGGCCCGAGCTGGAGTCGCTGGCCGGCCCGTCCGCAAGGTAGCCGCTGCGCTCCGTCCGGTAGCTGCCGCCCGAGCAGCTGCCGTCGTCCTGCCTGCTGTGGGCTGCCCCGCCGCCAGAGCGGACCTGCTGGTTGATGCCACCAGCCCCACTCAGCACGTGTTGTGTCCGTGACCCAGATGTGCAACGGTACGAGTGGCAGGAGCGCCTTGGTGGCGGCCCATACAGGGACGACGCGCCCAGATGCCCCGCGCTCCGGCACATACCCCCCGCTGTCCTGTGTGTGCGCCCACTGCCACCGCTGATGTGGTGACCCTCAGGTGCCAGCTGGTAGCTGCAGCCGGGGCCCAAAGGCCGGCAACGGAGCATCCGTGGGTGGAGGGGAGGGGACCCCCGGTAGTGTCCCAGCGGGGGGTAAGGGCCCGAGTGCCCGCTGCGGTGATAAGTAGGTCGTAGGGAGAAGGGGATGGCGTGCTGCGGGTAGCTGTGGGGACCGGGGTAAGGATGGGGGTGCGGGTGCAAGAAGGCCTGGCTGTGCTCGGGGGGAGGCTGCATGCGGCTCCTTGAGGGCACCCGAGGGGCAGCCATCTCTGCACCTACACAAGGAAAACACAAGCTCAAATCCACCCCTGCTTAAGCACAAAACAGGTACAAATTTTCTCTGGAAACTTATTTTAACCGTTTTCACAGATAACACAAACCAAATCCCTAACCCTAGATCATGCAGCTGCACTGTTTATGTGGCATTTTTGTCATCAAATGCTTCAAGGGCGGGTATGACATCTTTTCTAAGACCAGTTTTGCTGAAATCGCTTAAAATCTCAATTAATTAAATGCCTTGATATCAAAATAAAAAATATCAGCAACCAGTGGAATGGGCAGGGCTGTAAAAACCCCACCCATCATCAGAAGGTTGCACACACATGCGTTCAGAAAAAAAGTTTAGCAATCCCTAGCGAGCATGACAAATGACTGTCCACTGATGGGGAGACAAACGCAGTGAAGACATTACCCATGATGTTGTGCATGCAGAGAGGACAGGTGCGATGCTGCAGCAACCACGGGTCCACACACTCCTTATGAAATTCATGGGCACAGGAGATGATCCTTAGATCCTGCAGCACAGAGGAGAAGACATCATATCGCTTAAGCATATTTACTCTTTTGCATCGTGTCAGGATCCTGTTAGTAATGTCAGGAATTATTTCAGATTTTGACCAGACAATACACATGCATATAATAATGTGCTGACATTTTAATGAAGACATCCTGTAGATTTGCTATATTACCACAGCTGGAGATTTGTTTTTTCAGTTCTTCTTTAAATTGTTCAATTTCATGTTTTTGACCTTCTATAATTATTGGCTTTATGGTTCAATATACTGTTGCTTAGTTCTCATTTCTGTTAAACACATTAAATTGTCTTCTTTCATGAACACACAAAGTTGCTTTGTCTTACATTTTTTTAGCTGTCATTTTTGAAGCATTATGGTTTCATTTTTAAAGCAGATGTCATTGTTAAAAGTGTACCTAAAAGGTCTGCACAGTACAGTACATTCTTTAGTGCAGGAGTTTACAAACTTTATTGGACTGGGAAGCCCTCTCATGGTGCAGGAAAACCCACAACACAAATTCAACATAAATTTAACCATACAGGCTTATGTCCATTTGTTCTGTTAGATGCTAGATGCTAGTTTGTAGCAAACTTTTCTGGGGACCCCCGGGCAATGCACTGAGAACCACTGCTTTAGTGCATGTCACACTGAGGGCATTCCAAGAAACTGCCGTCAGACTGCTGAATAGGCTACATAACATATGTATAACTAGGTTATGCCTCAAAATTTGAATCTAATCTGCCATGAACGATTGTGTAGTATTGTATATGGTGAATACTTGGTGTGTATTACAGTGAGGTATATCAACAATCATACTTGGAGACGATTGCTAATTTACATGGTAACTCATCAAAGAACTCAAATGAGCACAGGATTCAATTATTACACTGTTTTAACTAAAAGATGAGATGAACAGGATATTTCAGTGGCAAATCTTTGCCTGACTGCACAATTGCAGTCACAAGGCTTACATGTAATCAACTATCTTTCAATTGACCTGATCAATACCCTGCCTCTATCTCAAAAGCCTAACCTGCCCATCCAGAAACTCCTCGAGGCAGATAGCGCAGACAGGGCTGGAGTTGGAGCTGCTGCCAGACCCCCGGGTCCCATGGTGGCGCTGTGACCCCGAACAGCCCTGGGAGCTGTAGGTGCGTGTTTCCAGTCGGCTGATGGCGCGCACTGTCTGCTGATGCACCGAGTCCTGAACAATGACAAACAAACAGGGATCAGGCCCAAGACATCTCACTGCATGATGGACTATGATGGTTGTGGTTCTCAATCAGCAGTGTGGAGATTCTCTAAATTATGCTGTCTTAACGTGCCAAAAAACTGTCTAAAATGTCCCTGAAAAGTACAGTCTGATGTTCAAAGTTGCAAATAATCAAGGGAAAACAATGATATGAAGGAGGAGAAATGAGTGAGGCCTCACCCAGGTTCTGTTGGACTTGCAGCGGTAGCGGAAGGCAAAGATCATGACAATACCCAGGACGGCCAGGACCACAGTGAGCAGGACGACAACATCATAGTGGGGCTGGGGAAAAGGGGAGAAAAGGAGGACGGGGGGAAGAGATAGAGAGAGAGGAGGAAGAATGCTATGAGAACAACATGGAGATTGTTGAGGAAAGAATGCAGCCTCAAACCCTTCAGGGCAGTCTGTGATCATAAAGAAAAAAACTGAAAAACGTGCATTCCTTTTGCATGCATGACTGGATCTAAAACACACATAAACACACATCAGGAAATGATCGTGACTATTGGGGGGGGATGAACATGAAGTGTTTACAAAACCCATGGAGAGCCAAATTTGTACATGATGTCCCCTGGTGAGTTTGCAGTGTGGTGTGAAGTGCTCCTCTCCTCACCCATTTTGGGACCTCCACCATGACCTCGATCTGGACATTGGCCTCCTCATTCTTGTTCACCAGGCCCATGAGTTCCTCGGCGTTGCTGGCGCGGACCAGAACCACGGGCCGGGTCAGAAAGCCAGCGTTCTGCAGCTGCGGGGCGAAACACAGAGGAACGGAAGGACAAAATTACACAAGTTTCCACTAAATGGTCTGTACACTCGCATGGGAACGCGTGGCCCTCTGTGCTCTCCAATTTTTCTTGATTACAGTTTTGGCCACAATCTTACAAGGCTACTAAATGCATATGGACAAACTCCAGTCAGAACACAGGCCTCGAAGAACAATTAAATGTCCAACAGTACATCTGCAAACAGGTCTAATCAAGCAAGGCCTAAAGTTTTAAGTAGAGTCATTTAAATCACCTTAAATTTCAAGAAATGGCTTAATTTAATGTAGACTGTATTTTATAGTTATGTCAGCACTGACGGACATCAGTAAACTACTACTTTTAACTTTAATTTAGAGTATGTTGGCATATGGTCCTGTGTGTTTGGAAGCACTCACCTCTTTTTCGGCATCGGCATGGTCAGTGATATCAAAGATTACAGCCTGAGCTCCTCTCTCCAGAGCCAGTCGAGCCTAAAGGACACAGAATGAGAGTGAGATGTTAGTTGGCTTAAAAGTTATTACTGTTCACATTTGAATGATCTTTATCGTTATTATGTACAATAAAACTGAATGCCAGATATATGCCAATACAGAGAACTTGAATATATGAAATATACTAAAACACTAACACACATACCACACACAGACACACACATAAAACAATTTACCACATTTAGCTTTTACTACCCAGCATACTCATATGTGCTTGATAATAGTATTAAAAATGGTCTGCCAGAAGTACATAAATCTTGTGACAACCTGTCCAAAAGCTACTCTGCTAGGTCAGACTACCTGGAGGGGGATGGCCACTAGGTGGCTCTCTTGTCCAATTGCAACACAGCAATACATCAGGTTAATACACAATCTCATTTTGAGGATAAGAAAGAACAGCAATTTTTAAAACAGTTTTCTTAAAAAGCAGAGCAAGAGAGTAGGAAAGACGGAGGAAGAGAGTGTGAGAGTGTGTGTGTGTGTGTGTGTGTATATATGTGTGTGTGTGTGTGAGTGAGTGAGAGAGAGAGAAAATACATAAAAGCCACACTATAATTTGTTTCAGCTTTTGAACTAATGGACTTGTATTACCATCCTGAAAATGTCACCTTCTAGGCAGAGAAGAACATTTGAATGAATGGATTTAGTATGAGGAACAGGGATGGCAAAACCTTTGCTTGCCATCAGTATTTCAACACAGGCTGTTTAAAGGTTGACATTTCCTCCGGGCACACATCCAACGTTTTAATTTAATAAAGCCAAGAATTTCAAAAGGTGCTCACTTAGGTCAAATCACCACCAAACCATGTTAACAACAGCCTCAAGCTATGAGCAGCCATGGAATAGAAACACACACACACACACACACACAAACACACAATTGTGCACTTCACTTCT
Organism: Tenualosa ilisha; assembly: GCA_015244755.2. Classification (NCBI taxonomy): domain Eukaryota; kingdom Metazoa; phylum Chordata; class Actinopteri; order Clupeiformes; family Clupeidae; genus Tenualosa; species Tenualosa ilisha. Next base: position 3,834,863 of record PYXC01000176.1, on the reverse strand, counting down.
TCACATATCCCCAAGAATACATATGCACACACCCACAAACACGCACGCGCACACACACACGCACGCGCACACACACACGCACACGCACACGCACACACACACACACACACACACACACACACACACACACACACAGGTGAAAAGATCAGTTAGCAAATCCATTAATCACCGGTTAATGAGAAAACCCCTTGGAGGAACGGCACCATTGAACTCAGATCACATTTTAACACTTCAAAACACAACAAGGGAGAGTTAATACATGACTAAAACAGACTCATTTCCCTCAACTGCGCATACAAACACTCAGAGCCTGCCTCACTTTCCTTCCTGTGTGTTTGTATGTAATAGGCCAAGTGCTCTCTGAATTCGTTTGAAAGAACCTCTAAGTACGCCCTGGTGTTCATGTGAGTGAGTGAGTGTGCGTGTGTGTGTGTTTGTGTGTGTGTCTGTGTGCGTGCGTATGTGTGGTGTGTGTGTGTGTGCGCACATACATCCCTCTGTGCTCCCTAGCACGTATGCCTTTGTGTGAGAGGGTTTGCACACATACAGGATTGTGATTTCTTAATGCATAGGTTAGTGTTTCACATACAGCACAGGATTCAAAGGTCACTTTGTCTTAAGTCAGAAGAGGGTTAGAGAGAGAGAGAGAGAGAGGAGAGAGAGAGAGCGCTTACATCACTGCAGCTCTCCTAGGGATGTGTGGAAAGTAATGTTATCTCAAGCTCAAGGCAACTAATTGATTACACAACACACCATAGACCTTTAGTTGTGAAATTCTTTACAGCTCATTATGACAGCGAATGTGATCGAATGCGTGTGTGTTTGTGGTGCCTGTGAGTGTTTGTGTGTGACACTAAAAGTTGCTGGTGGTCCTGACTTAAAGGATCATGAAAATTGAAGGAGCACACTAGACAACCTTTGTTTCATTCTGCCACTGCATGAATAAGGAACACACCAGGGACAACAGAGACTACGGCATTACAATGGCTGAATCAGGCTATTAGCCGTTATATGTACAGATAATACACACATTCATTTAGAGCTGCTTTTCACAAAAGCCAAGGAATGGTAATGTTGGGTGTTGGTTGGGGCAGTGGCACTTCAGTTCGGCACGGCCCTTTCTCACGAGATCATTTCAACAAACTCGCTCCTACAGAAGTGAGAAATTAGCAGTACTTCCAAAATGTCCCCTCCAGGCTACCGTAAACTCCTGCCCCAGTCACTGTCATCAAGCTGGCGGTGGAACAGCCGCCTAAGCCAGCAGGCACAGAGGATCAGAGAGACTTCAGTAATTACTTTTACACACAAACATGCGCACACGCACACACACACACACACACACACACACACACACAAAACAGGAGCAACACCTGACAAGCACACCAATATGAGAACACAAACACCTGCTCTACACTTAAAAAAAAAAATTAGTTCAGGTGACAAAGTAAAAGTGCAAATCCTACCACTTCCCCATCGAACACCTTTGCACTTCAGAAGGAGGGTTATTTCAAGCCTCGGCTGAGACAAAATGATAAAAGAAACTCTCTCTGTCTCTTGTCTCCTTTCCCTAAGCCACACCATTCATTTATCAAAGCCCAAGCCCCAGAATATCAGGAGCAACAGGCAGAGACCAATTTTTTTTTTTTTTTTTTTTTTTTGGCGAAGTGCAGAAAAGCCAAACCCATCCTCACGAAGGCAAAATGTCTAAAGGGTCAGCCACAGGTTGTGCCGAGCACACGCGGCGAAGTTAATAGGCGGCTGCCGCTCGGAACGGCTCCCCGCGTCGAAGCCGTGTCTATTTAAGTCAGCCGCCTAAGCAGGAGGGGGGTGCGAGCAAAGTTAGTGGTGGTCAGAACGGCCGGCCGGCTGCCTGCTGCTGCTGCTGCTGCTGCCTCTGGAGCAGTCTTGCTGTGCGGTGTTGCAGCTACGGCGGGGAACATTAAACTGGTTAATGACAGGGTCCAGGGCCACAGGCCTGCGGGGTGCAGGGAAGGCAAAAGGAAGCCTCGCTCCAGCTTTCTCCACTATCTCTCCCCGACCTCCCCACTTTCCCTCCCCCATCCAAAGGCCTGGGGCTCAGGCACGTTGCCCAGTCAAGCTGCTGCAGACTTTCACTGCTGGGGGAGAGACAGGTGCAGTTTGGCCCCCACAGGGATTTTTACTTGACTCTGCGGAGCTGTACTAAGCTGCATAGTTGAGTGAGCGACGCTACTCAGATGGTCGAGTTTCTGCTTGGACAGTATAGAAGTACAGTATTGTTATATAAAGGCTGTCTGAGAGTAAAAATGAAAAATTCAAACAGGAGTGTGTGTGTGTGTGTGTGTGTGTGTGTGTGTGTGTGCGTGTGCATGTGTGTGTGTGTGTCTACATGCATGATTTGACTGCTCATAAAGATCACTAGCATGTGTGTGTTCTGCAGGTGTGAGAGGACTTGAGTGCATGTTGCCTGGCCTCATCTCCCTGACTGGCTGGCTAAAGGAGGAAGGGGAGTGGCTGCCTGAAGCGCTGATTACTCTTTGCCTGTCTTTGATGTGGAGACGCCAGGAGCTGCGTGGAAGGTAATGATAGAGATGTGTGTGTGTGTGTGTGTGTGCGTGTGTGTTGGCAGGGCAGAAACTCCCAGTCACTCTGCATATGTTTCCTCTACCCCAACTATCACTATCGTCTCACACAAAATCACACCGTGTAGCGACCACCTCAGGCATGCTCTGCTAATGAGCGAATCTTGAAGGCCAAGTTCACCCAAAAAGACCTCATATCATTCCAGTACAAACATGCACATTGCCATTTAGGGAATTGTAGTTTATTTTGCGAAGTCCAGGAGGCACTTGTGTATTCAGTAGCACTGGACTGTGACTGATTTTCTCATCTACCAGAATGACTACAAGTACTTCAGACAGCTCATGCACCATAGTTCTCTGGAAATCTTCCTCTCCATTTGTGAAAATGGTTTCAATATGGCCGACGAGACTAAGTTTTTTTGTCAAAACAAAAGTCCTCCTTTCAAGTGTCTTTATTCGGTGACGTCTTGTATGAAGAATTTACAACTACTGTCCTCTGCCATTTTATAGAAGAAGTCTTCCATAAAAATACCACAACAAAGGGGCACAAGATGAATCTGGAGGAACCCAGACAAACCTACTAGCAAATGGGAATTGGCTCTGCAGGTCTGTCTAGAGCCATGAAAACCCAGAAGCCAATCAGAACTGCATAACCAGCATGGGCTTTATATGACGACAGACAGAGCAGTGCCTTCAGCATAACCAATGACAGAGCCAGTGATGAGCCAATGATAAACTATTTCCTTCAAATTCAGAAAACAATTGAATTTAAAAATATAAAAAATAAAAAAAAAAGGTGAAATGTAATAGAATTGCAATTCAATTTAACTTAAATCTCCAAGGCAGTCATGTCGCTGATAGTAAGGAAAAGTGAACTCCAGACACAGTGTCAATCTATATGGTATTAAATCAGGATCAACTCACAAGAGTTCATTTTGGGGGTGAAACTGTCTTCATCACTGGATTAGAAAAAAGAAGAAAACCAATGCACAGCTATCGGAGAGCCTCCTCATTTCAAGTCTCCTCGTTCTGTCGCCCTCCCCACCTCCTCCCCTTTTCTCTCCCTCCGTCTGTTCCCTTCCTCACACTTCTTTCCCACTCCTTCATTCTTTAAGCCCCTACATTCCTTTGCTTACTCACCCTGTACTCCAGAGGTTCTCAAACTCCATAGGGCCGGGGACCCCTCATGGAGCAGACATTTTTTCAAGGACCCCTCATAATCACAACAAGAATGTAACCATATAAGATTATAGCCATTTTTTAGCCTCTTATTCTAAAAACATTTTTTGCTAATACCACCACAATAGTTTTGAATAGGCATGCTATTGCATTTGGCAAAACTACAGGAACAGTTTCAAAAGGATTGATATTTTTTGTCAAATCTAGGCTTACTGTGTAAAAGAAAAATAAAAAAAATAAAATAAATATAAATAAATATATATATATACACACACTATTTTTTTTCACATAACTAATAATAACTAATGTTTATGTTGCTGCCAGTTAACGTATGCATGTAGGCTACTTGTCACCAGTGTTACACCAGTGGGAATAATGAGCACCATGCGAGTGGGCTCTAAAGTGATCTCTGGTATCTTCAGCATAGGACAAGTTTATAGTTTGTTTATACTTTGTAGCAAACTTTTTCATGGAACCCTTGGCAATGTGATAGGGTCCGGGGGGTCCACGGACCCTAGTTGCTCTCCCAATGCTGTACTCCCACCCTCCCTCTCTCAGTCTGGGCCCTGCTCTCTTTCTCTTACTCCTTCCCCCCAGACACTCCCTCTGCCATTCTCTCCCACTGTTATTGCGCTGCTGTGACACAGATTTGAATTGCAAAGCGCAAGGTGACAGAAAAAGGCCACAGTCATCTGATATGTTATCGCCGCCTCGACAGACATCAAAGGCCAGAGCCCGCGCCAGCGGGCCAGATAAAGAGGCCGGCCGTGGAGCTCAAGGCCAGGCCTGCGTCTGCCTGCCTGCCAGGCCTATAGAAGACTCTGGGTGACCTTTCAGTCCTGCGGCCCAGCATAAGCAAAAACACACACACGCGCGCGCACACACACACACACACAAGCTTACGCACGCGCGCACACACACACACACAGCATGCAAATGCATGCACGTATACACAACCACATACACAAATACACTTATGCACACAATCACACACAAGCTCACGCATAAACACATGCATGCATGCGCGCGCACGCACGCACGCACACACACACACACACACACACACACACACACACACACACACACACAATCGCTGCAGGAAGAATAGCACAGGCTTGCTGGGAGCACTTGAAAACAGTGAGGGCAGTGTTAACAGTCCAGACACAGACAGGCAATCAGACAATCATTAACAGATGATAGTCTCTGTCCAATTTTTCCCCATTTGCGTCACTCTAGGTCTTGGAACCTTCAGAGCTTTTGCGTGACAGCAATGCATGTAGCGTAGGTAGACAGTAGAAATCGGCAAAGTGCAGACCTTGTTCTACATCTGTGTTTGTCAAAGGGGGATGCTTCTCTTAATTCACAATTGCTCCAGAGTTTCCTTTGAAGCCGGGCAATAATTTGGTCCGAAACAGATGGCTACAAAAGAACTGAAGTCAAACAGAAAATAAATAAATAATAAAAGAATCAAACAGTAACTTTGATGGGACAGAGTGCCAAGACCATAAAACTACTAACAATCCACAGCTCCCTGAAGATACTTACGCAACACCCCCCCCCCCCCACACACACACGCGTGCATGCACACGCACAAGCACACACACACATATACACACACCACCCGCCTCCATCTCTCTGCAGTCACCCAGGGCTGGGAATGGGAAGTCAATTACAGCTTTCTTCCGGCCGTCTCCAGAAAACAGATAAAGTTCCTGTTTTGATCAAACATCCTGTTATTTAATCAGACCTGTGAATTGCTGACCCACCCCAACTGAAATCCTATCAAGCCTTAATAACCTTCTAATCCAGCTCATCTAGGAGCTTCTATTTTCGGAGCATACCAGCCCTTGACACCACCACACACACACACACATATGTATATTTACACACATACACACACACATACACACACACATACATATATACACAGCCACCCCAACCCCCTTCACTCTTCACCCCACCCATTCTCCCTCTGCATCACCTCTCCACCCTGTTTGTCTGGGTGTTACTGTCTGTCACCACTGCAACCCATTACCTCCGTTTTCAACCACTAAGCTGCCGTAAGCCACATGGAATTTCTAACTGCCTCAGTCGCTTCCACTAAGAGCCCCAGAGAGAGAGAGAGACAGCGAAACTTGCCTTTATGCACGGTATGTAGTGGGCTACACACATCCTCACACACACACACACACACACACACACACACACACACACACACATAGAGAAATCTGGGTGGGGATCCTACTTAAGATGATTCATCCAAGACAAAAGGAGTATCCTATGAGGTAGATGCATAACAGCATGACCCTAAGGCCTCTGCAAATAGGAGCCATAGAAACCCTCTGCATCGAGACCAAAAAGGCCCAGCCAGGACAACAAGCAGAGCATGAAAACGAGACAAAACAAAGAAACACAAAACAAGACAAAACAAACAAACAAAAAGAACTAACAGCGTCATATGACGTCAAGCTTTACAGGGGTGTCTGTTGGCTTGTCTCCCCGGTCTCTAGTCTCCTTGAGATGCAAACTGTTTGCAGGAGGAAGCACTGCGGTGGGAGACAGAGGGATCTCTCCACGGGGGGCTTCAAGTACTCCTCTGCCTGGGCCTGGACGCAAGAGCAAAGATCCATGGGAAGGCTAGGACCCCCCCCCCCCCACACACACACAAGCTTTTATTTTCTTTCTTTTTCTTTCTAGCAACCCCTCAACACCCCCCCCCCGACTCCCTCCCCCAGGAAGGGTTTCTCTTAATCTCCCGCAAAAGGCGACCCGAAAAACTCGCAATGCTTTTTGCAGAGGCCGCGTTCAAAAGGCGGCTGCTTCTGCACATGCCTCCGCTTGCTACCCGCGCTCAAAAACAACATTCTGAGCGCACCTCTGCAAAAGGTGGATAGTGGTAGAGGTAGTAGTGGTAGCAAGAAGGGTATGTGTGTGTGTGTACAGGGGGGAAGGGTGCTCAGGCCTCTGTGAACACAATGAGAATGAGGCCATGCCTTCCCAGTGAAAATGCGGCGGCGGCTTGAATGAGTTTCCTGTCAACACCCATCTGTCGGCTCCTCTGACGGTGAGCGACCTTGAAACAACCTGGCAGAGCGACCGAGCAGGCGAGAGAGCGGGTGTGTGAGCGAGAGAGCAGAGTGAGCAGGAACGCAAACTAGTGCACAAGTGTGCAATGGCAGCAGACGCTTGCTCTTGTCATTTCCCCCACCCCAGGAGGATGCCAGGCAAATGGCATCTGATGCTGCTGCCGCTTCTCACTGACCCCCCCCCCCCCCCCCCCTCGCAAAGCAGACTTTATGCTCCCAGGAGGGAGTGATCACTACTTCTGTTGCAGTCAAGAGGATCGTTCGTACTTATGATCTGACTGGCACTCCATCTCCCCCGTGTGTATATGTGTGTGTGTCAGAGAAAGAAAGCTACTGTTACTGTGTGTGTGTGTGTGTGTGTGTGTATATGCATGTGTGTGTGTGTGCAAGTAAGTAAACAGCCCTGTTTCAATGTCCACCCTTACAGACTCACCGACTTGAATGCATGTTCACGCAAAAGTTTGTGATGGTTTAGGGGCGTCCCGCTGTCAAAATGTCAAAACCCACAGTTCATAGCATTGTAACGGGAAGCACTGG
>PYXC01000176.1:3810000-3822500 GCA_015244755.2 Tenualosa ilisha | reverse complement strand
TGTGATTACAATAAGCATCAGGGATTCATGTGTAATTATCATCTAAAGTCGTAATCAAGCCTTAATATAGAAATTACAGCCAAAGCTCCACTCTGTCCCAAGCTCATATTCAAGTAAACTTCAAAACAAAATCAAACCGTATTACTGAAAGACTCTGAACACAAAACATATGAAAAGAGAGCATCATATGCAACAGCAGTATGTGTGTGTGTGTGTGTGTGTGTGTGTGTGTGTGTGTGTGTGTGTGTGTATGTGTGTGTCAGCCTAAGGGTCTGGAGTCATTCCACAATGTTCTTGAGCAGCCATTGCTCCATATGCCTCTTCACTCCTCGCACGACAATTCCATACAGAGCATAATGTCTGCAGCATACAGACTACACAAGGTCTTTCCCTCTCTCTCTCTCTTCCTCTCTTTCTCTCTCACACCATCTTTTTCTCTTTTTCCATCTTTTTCTCTCTCTCTCTCTCCCAGATGTCAGAGGGGATAAACAGTGGAAATCTACTTGACCGCTCTCCCTCCGGCTCTTCTGCGGGAATGCTAACAATGCCGGTGACATCTGCTCGGCCATGACCTTTGACCCCCACAGGTTAGGAGGCGTTCGCCTTACAGCCAGCGGTGCTTAAGTGGATCAGGGAGGCATGGCAGCAACGCCTTCCGAAATGGATTCTGTCAAGTTGCCTTTTGATGTCGACGTTCCTGTCTGACCACCACCACCCCCCTCTTTCTTCCCCCTATCGTTTTACTGTCACCTTAGCATAATGGGTTCAGATTTTGTACATCCGAATGCTGTGGGCAATTAGAGCAATAAATTATTGCAAACTTAAGTGTGTAAGACAGACTGTGCAGCGTTGTAGCTTGCAAACTTGTAAACCTCTTAACCTACTATAAATACGTGGTGACAGTTAGCCTAGCCGCACTTTTCTTGGGAAGTCTTGGGAAGGTCTGCAAGCCTACATCTGTGCTGCACGAAGAGGGGAGAGGGGAGGGGAGGGGAGGGGAGGAGAGGAGAGGAGAGGAGGGCCGGTTCCTCCGTCTTCTCACCCCTGACATTCAGCTGGGCTGAGGGTGGAGGCCGTGGCCTTGGCCCTAGGGCCTGCGGAAGTGGCCCCTACAAAAGTGGCCCCTCGTCTCATTCAACCCACCCCTAAAAGCCTGCTGCAGCCACCCCTGGGCCCCCTGACTCCAACTTCCTCCTCCTCGCAAAGTGCATCACTTTATCCATCCATCAATGGCAGCTTCCTCTGTCTGTGTCTGCACAGACACACACCTGCCTCACTGAATAGACCGAATACAGAAGCAGTGGGACCTAAAGAAGAAGAACAAGAAGTAGATGAAAAAATAAAAAAAAAAGAGAGGGGAAATATTTGCTTTTTCATTTTCCTTAAACCCCCTTTCCCGTCTCTTTTCTCTTTGCGTCTGTCCGTCTAACTACACAACTGCTCTGTGAAACCACATAACTGAGAAAGGCGTACCAGAGCCCTTGTTTTTGCAGGGAGTGCGTTTAGCACAAAGAAAGGAATGTGCCCTGCACCAGCCCAAACCCCCACCCCCTCCCCACCCAATGCCCCACCCCCCCCCACCTCGCCCCGCAACTACCACCACCTCTACCTCAATGGAAGAGGAACCTGAAGCATTGGCAGGTGCATTGTCACAGCCCTACAATACGGCCCGACTGAACTGAAAAGGTAATTTGTGAACAGCGGCGCGGTGATCCCTCACTCAGCTAATCCTATGGCGGCTAAGCCTCTAAGGTACGACCGAGAGAGACAGCGTGGTGCCATAGAGCCAGGCTTTGACACGCGCCAGTCAGACCATCATCTCTCTCTCTCTCTCTCTCTTTCTCTCTCCCTCCCTCGCTCCTCTCTATTCTTTCTCTCGCTCCAATTCTTTCTCTGCATCTCCTTCTGTTTTTCTCCCTCTCTCCTGCGGATGGGGTCCACATGACCGTTCGGTGAACTTTGCCGCAAGGCTTCTATGTCTATGTGACACCCTTGCAGTTTGAATGGGGAGCTCACATTAAAAAAAGAAGAAAAAAAAAGACAGGGGATGAAGTAACAGGAAATGGGCCCAAATTGTGACGCTAGCAGTTTTTCATCCCCCTGAGCATCAAGCCATCATGACAGGGGGTGGAGGAGAACTAGGAACTCAAGAAGGCTGTTTAGAGATGAAAATGGTTTATGTGTGTGTGTGTGTGTGTGTGTGTGTGCGGCTGATTTGTGTATCCATGCATGTATGAGTGTATGAGCAAGGACAAGAGAGAGTGTGTGTGTGTGTGTGTCTGTGTGTGTGATGGTGGTGGTGGGGGGCTGGTTGCGTGTCCATGGAAGTGTGAGTGTGTGTAAAAGTAAGAGAGAGGGAGTGTGTGTGTGTGTGTGTGTGTGTGTGTGTGTGTGTTTGCATTGCTCAGTGCCTGAGGCTTGGAGCACACAGCCTCAGCCAGGCTCTGTGGAGGCTTACTGTGCATTTGGGCCCGGCAATTAAGCCAGATTGCCTCCATTCTCTCCCAAAGCCCCGCTCCTCAGGGATCCCTGGCGCCCCGATCACACAGCTCTATTCAGGGGTAAAGCCCTTCCCTCCTGCCCCTCTGGACAAGGTGGGGACCATGACTGAGGTAGGACCAGCTGAGAGAACAATGTGAGCATCATCAAAACATTTGCTCATGTACTCTCGCACACATACATTTACACTCACACAGACACACACACGTGTACTACAGAGAAAACACTCTGCAGGTGTACAGATAAGTGAGAGGACACGATATCAAAAAGAAAGTGACATCAGGTGATTGTCCTCTGCACACAACTACTGCTGCTACTGCTATTGGCCGACACTGGCAGTCTGGCTGTAGAGCTTGGCTCATTCCCACGGGAAATTCTCATGCACTGCCTATATATGTGTGTTTGTGAGTGTGTGTGTGTATGTGTGTGTGTGTGTGTGTGTGTGTGTGTGTGTGTGTGTGTGTGTGTGCGTGCGAGTGAGTGAGCACGCGATGACAACAGAAGACTTATCGCCCTGTGAGGGTTGTCCTTGGGCTCCAAATGTTGCAGATGCTTTGGGGAGAGCCACGACAACTGGGCTCCTGCTAGCCGGTGAGAGGAACTCCGTAAGGAGAGGCACGCATCACACGCAGGGGGGTGGGTAGAGTGGCTGAGCTTGGTTTCACTGGCATCTGTGCAGTTTCATTCAGTCTTCTTTGATGTTCTCTCTCTCTCTCTCTCTCTCTCTCTCTCTCACACACACACACACACACAAATAAATATAAAGAGTTCTCACACACACATGCACTTTTGCTTTCACACACATGTCCGACAACAGCAGGAACACATGCATGCATACACATGCATGCACACGCATAAGATGAGTTGTTTAATATGTGCTGACAATAGCTAGATCCAGCTATGTGGCACATTTCATGTTTCTCATTAAGTGTTCAGCAGAAAGCGTACACTTAAGACGAACAGTCTGCTGCGAGGATTTCTGGCAGTCCTGTCATTTGGATCTTGGATGCTCGCGCTTAAGTTATAAATTGTCTTGAGGTCATAGCCATCATATTTTTTACAATGGCTGGATGCTAAATACAAATTGCTGATGTCAAAATTGCTACCATGCTGCCTGTCCCCACTCTTGGAGCCAAGCGCTGCGGTGACCTTACGCCCCACGCACTGGAGTGACAGAACCACCGCCATCACTTTCTTTCTTTCTTTCTTTTTTTTTTTTGCCACAGACTCGATCCAGTCGGCCTTCCTGTGGTGGCACACCAGAGACCAAACTGTCTTGGTGGGGGGTTGGGTGGTGGGGGTGTGGGGGGGCAGAAGCTTGTTTTGGTACTTGGTGATAGCGGTTCAGAAGTGCGAGGGGAAGGCCTCACAGACAGGCAGTCAGACCGACTAACAGACAGACAGACAGACAGACAGACAGACAGACAGAGAGGCACCCTGGGAACAGCAGAGGACCGGTGTGCTGTTTGGGCTTCTTTGCTAGCACAGCCTGACCCATAACAAGAACCTTCAGATAAACACAACAGAACACTGAGAATCCACTGTGAGGGGCCACACAAGAGCCACGACTGAAGATAGAAGAGGGAAAAGAGAGGTAGGGAAAAAGAAAGACATTTGAGATAAGAGGCAAAGAGAGAAAGAAAGAAAGAAAGAAAGAAAAGACAGACCGAAAGAAAAAGTAAAGAGTGAAAGATAATAAGAGTGCAGATAATCAGTAATAAAGAAAAGAAAGAAAGAAAGAAAGAACAAACAGAAAGTAAGAACAGAAAAAGAAAGACTTCACTGACCACTCTGTCAGCAGCGGGCCTGTGCGTGTATGAGAGTCGGCCTCATGCTCATTCATTCCAGGGTGAAGGGTGAAGGGTGAAGGGCTGAACCAGCCTGAGGACATGGGGAGGGCGGGTTCAGCAATACCAGATGCCAAAGCACCACTGCTGGGTACAGTGAGGAATACTATAGGCTAGGCTATACTATAGGCACAGAACAGCTGAGGTGATTCTTCCTGACTAAGAAATAAATGTATGGGATGGATGGAAGGGGTACATACGATAGATCTAATGAATCAGAGAAAAAGAGAGAGTGATTTGAAAGGAGAAAGAGAACAGAAAGTTTCTGAGAGACATACATGGTTTCCAGAATGCCATTCATGATGGCTCAAGAGGGAACCTATAGAGCATGCGCTCACATAGGGATCAAAACGCATAACATGCTCCATCAGCAAGCAAAACAGATCCAGAAAACACATGCTAGCGCAAACACCCCAGGGAAGTGTGTGTGTGTGTGTGTGTGTGTACATATTTATATGTATCTGTGTGTGTGTGTGTGTGTAACTGAGAGAGAGTGTTTATTATGCAGATCAATCCCAGATCTGAGCTAGATGCACACCGGAGAGGGCTTGAAAAAGAGAAGGGCCCAAAGTCTTTGGGTTAGCCTGGGGAGAGCACCATCTCACGCACTTTACTATTTGCACTTGCTAGTTAGATGTGAAACTGCATTTCTTTGTACTGTTATCTTTTTACTTTACAGTGACAAATCTGAATCTAATCTAATCCAATCTAATCTAATCCCTATAGACTTAGAGCAACGGTATGGAGTATTGCCAACCATAGCCCTGTTGTTCAAGGCCACAGTGCTTTTGGTATGAAAAAGAATGATAAAATTTGATACAATATAGACCAAATACTGAGCTGGCAACTTACACTGAATTGGGCCAAGGACATTGAAACTAACAGTGAGTGTTTGGCTCACTCACTCATCAATAGCTGTGGGTTTGCTATTCTGTGTATATTGTACCAAATTGTCTTGTTCTTTTTCCTACCATCATCACTCGATGACCTTGAACAACAGGGCTATGGTTAGAAGTTCTCCAGAATCCCATGTGCACATGTGCTTATGAACTGCACTGTGCAGCATAACAACTCTATAGCAAATTGGCATTTCCCACCGTTTCCACAGCCAGACAAACAGCCAGAAACTGAAACCCACATGAGGCAGATGGGTAAAAACTGTTGACTTGAGCACCGACACCAAAACCAACTTGACCAAAGACTGAGGGGGAAGAAGGAAAAAAAAAAAAAAAAAAAAAAAAAAAAAAAAAAGAGAGCTTTTCATCATTCGTTGTGACAGAGGAATAAAGTCTTTTTAGGCCTGCACAGGATTCCTCTTCTACCCTTTGTTGTTTCTTGGGCACGCTTCAAAACTTTTAAAAAGGAACTCAAGGTGCATAAAAGCGCTCTGGCAAAAAACTCAACTAGGAAGAGAAAGAGATCGAAAGAGGACACCAGGGGAGAAGAGCATCGCACAGGAGAGCACAGTCTTAAGATGGAGGTCCAGGGCATGAAAAAAAAAACCTCCCAAAAGTCCCACCAGAATGCACACATGTCCATTCAGTTGCTTCCAAAAAGCATTCAAGAGCACTTTGGTGAAGGATATTGTCTGGATGCAGTACAGTGAGATGCTTTGGCTTACAAGAGGGTTTCAAATAATGGTTTGTGTGGTGTCGTCGAGGAGCATTTGGGATAGTTCATTGCAAAATGACAATTTTTATGTGTACACTGCTTTTTGCATTTGCCCTTCCAAGCCTCTTCCTTCTCGAGGCCATTTTCCAGATGTTCCGCGGCCCTTGTTCCTGAAACGCCTCCAACAAGATTTAGACTCTTACGAGGAGGAAGAAAAAAAACGACAGACATATTTCCAGTGTCCACTCAAGTCAGAAAGAGGAGAAGAAAAATGAAAAGCCACACAGGAGAGATCTATGGTCAACAACACTGCAATCACACTACTGCACACACTTTCGTGCACACAAACACAGAGACATCCATCCATACACACAGACGCACGCACGCGCCGCACACACACACACACACCATCAAAGGAAGAGGACGAAAACTGTTTCTTTAGGGGCTAGATTTATTCGTTTGTCTGCGGATTTCCCCTTTTCTAACACTTCCTGTGACTACTTTGCTACTCTTCCGATGCCTTCCTCAGTGCACGCAGATCAATGGACACACACACACACACACAATCACACACATAGACACACACACACACACATAGCTCAGCTGCCTTTGGGCATATCCTGCTCTGGTCCTCCACCCCTAAACAAGATGTCACTGTAATCAAAATCTGTAAAACATCAAACAACAGCTTGTAACTGCTTATAAACATACACACTCAAATGCAGTTCACACACACTCTGAACAGGCAGTTCACACACACACACTCACACCCACCCGCCATTTACAAACCCAAACACACACACACACACACACACCACTCAGTCCCTGCATATTTTTCACTTCCCTTTTTCCATTTTCATTCCAAAAGCAAACAGGATTACAGTAGAGGCCAATGGTCCCTTTTATCTAAAAAGGGGGAGCATCAATACGAAATGCACTGCAAGGAAGCCAACAAGTTGAGACATGGGTCAAGCCTAGCCGATCATTCTTCTCGCTCGGAGCCATGTTTTCACATGGAGACATGCTCGGCTATTCTTTTCAGGCAAATAGAAAAGATGGAGCTTTTGTGGATTAGCTGTTTGCCGAAGGAGACTGGCAAAGGTTTTTTTTACCCCCCTTCAAAGCTTGCTGCTATAATTATGACACAGACTCCACCATGCACTTATCTTCTGTTTCCTAAACAACTGACAAAACAAACAACTGATTCCTTTTTTCGATCGATTCAGACCAAAGATATGTTTGGGCTTATAAAAAAAAATGGAGTCACAAGAGATGCGTTTAAAGAGAGGCTCTTGAAGTAAATATTTGGAGCTTGGTTCTCATTCCAGGCGCGTTCCGGAATCGAGCGACCGACGGAGGGCTGGCAAGTCTCGGGAATGCCAGGACGCGCGTGTCTAAGAGGGGGATCAGCTGAGGCGCCAGACTGACATCGTCACCAGGCCGCAGAGAGCAGCAGAGAGCAGCCAGGCACTGCCAAGATGCCAAAGACACCCTGGTGGTTCTCATTCCTGATCTGAATCGAATGTTAAGGTAAGCCCTTCTACATGTTAGTCTGGTAAGTGGCTACAAGTTCATGAATGTTTGAAACAAACAGCAGCATATTTAGTATACATCCCTTTGAGTGTTTACAGTATATGACTTCAATAAACAAATGGATGCATACAAGACATTTCTAGTCAGACCAGAATGTCAACAAAAAAACGAGTCCATAAAACGGGACCATAAAAGAGATTGCCAAAAATGTAAATGAAACGTCGTCACTCCTGATGTAGACAAAACAGCATAAAGCGTAGGCTGAGTTAATTTGCGCTATGGAGGCTTAACAGTGCTGACGGGGTGAGACCAAATGTTAAAGCATCCTGGACAGACAAGTTCTGAGAAACAAGAGATTGAGAAATTTGCTCGACTCAAAAGCAGTTTAGTCTAGCCCTGCCATTGTCTCACAGCGAGCTTTAAGGGAACCCAAATGTTTGCTCTGAGCTGGACCCCTCGCTGAGATTCTTCGAGACACAGACTGATTGTAATTGAATGTTTTTGTGTCGCAAGGCCAGAGGCCTCTGGAGCCCTGTGAATCCCCGAGGAGGGAAAGAAAGAAACCCGGCTGACCACAAATCAAGAGGAGGAATCCAGTGTGTCCTTGGGACGGGCGAAGATGCCAGGGATGGGACCCGTCGCGGAAAACCAAAACTCAAACAAAGGAAACTTTATACGCCGCAGCGGCAAGCTGCATTCTGTTTGGTGGCCAGGGCCTATTCTGAGCTTGGGCAAAGCCTCCATGGCCATCCATTTATCTGTAGGTTTCAAGCAAGTGTTGTGATAATGTAGGGCAAGGGACAGCACAAAAAAACAGGGACTAGGGACAGCACAGAAAACAACAGTCAAATAAGATGCAGATGAACCCAACATGCAGTTTAAGAAACGTGGAAAGCATTTGCACACACTGGTGTCCAAAGAGAATTATTCTGCAGTACTCCAGGAGCATTTGAAGAACATGTTTTGGTGAACACAGAATAGAAGGACTTCTAATGGTTTTGTTTTGCTAGGGTAGTGCAGCCCTTGGGCCATTCTATCAGGAGGCTTACCACTTACTCTGGTTAACTTAGCTTGGTTTATCGCTAAACAACGTTCTTGAAATACCTTGTGGTTTACAGCGATTCTCTTTGTTGTTTAATATAGCTCACACTCAGCAAGGCAGGCCAAGGTTCTTACGCTTCATAAAAAGGGCTGCAACCGCATTGTGTGTGTGGGTATCAACAAAGTGTTGCTTTTAATGTCTCTTGCTTGTTTACAGATAACCCGGGCCTCTGCACAAACATTTCCCGTCTCGCTAGCACCTGAAGCCGCTTGCCCAGTTTGGGGGTGAGATTCTACACATGCCTTTGGTTTTGGCCAGACACCGTCACTTAGTCTTGTCAACACGTGAAGTACTGTACAAAATCTGCCCTTCACACACTGCAAACGACACACATGGTGAACTTTTCCCCTCCAAGTTCAGCCAGACACGACGAGTCTAAGCTATGCTAGAGCATGCTTGCTTACTGCATGCTGGTAATAAATATATATACGGCCCACTTGCACAACCTCACGATCACACCTCTTAAGCTGACCTTTCAACTTTCCCTTTTTTGTTGCACTGCTGTTATCTGAAACAGAAGACACCAGAAACAGCAGCTGGACGGCTCCCCTCTCTTCCTCCCCCTCCCTCCCTCCCTCTCCCTCTCCTTCTGTCTTCCTCTCTCTCTCTCCATTCTCTGGCCAGAATGACTCAAGTGACAGCTGTCTCACTGATCTCTCTCACATCCACTGCCAAGAAACACTCCTCACTCCCACTACCCTATGCACCCCCCAGACACCCTCCCCCCAACAGGAAGCTTTCTGTCCTGCCAGAGGCTGCAACACTGAAGCTGACCCTGGCCTGCCTTCCAAACAACCCACAGGCCAGCTCTCTTCCCCCTGGCTGCTGCCCTCCATCCACCCACCTTTCCTCCCTTCACTCCCTACCCAAGGGCATAGTGTGGATACCCTTGTTTTGAACAATGTGGGTAACATTTTTGGATTGGAGTCAGCAAAGACGATTTTGTAACACAGGGGGTATCTTTTGAAAAAGAAAAAGAAAAAAAAAAAAACATTCATGCTTTTTCTGTAGATGTTTGTTTACTGATCAGTCCTCTTCCAGGACAGCAGAGGACAAGAAAGGAGAGGAGAGGAGAGGAGAGGAGACAAGGAGCGAGACTTGCCTTTTCCATCAGCGGCATGCACTGGGGCACCTTGTGCTCGGGGCTCTCCAGCTTAACGATACTGATGAAGCTGCTCTCCTGACGCTCATCTTCACTGGTGTTGCACAGAGACAACGGGTGGGACTGTGGAAACAGAGAGAGAGAGAGAGAGGAAACGGAGAGACATGTTAAGAGTCTGATGGTGACTGCTTATACAGTACTCTACTGTAGAGGTTTCATTTCAAAAATAGTAGGACTATGCATGCTTCACACAGAGACGCTAATTTAGATTCAGTTGCTATTCAGAATGAATTTGGATATTTCGAAATCAAACTAATTTATGAAATTTGCTTGCTCTACTGAACTTTAATTTCAAAGTGGAGGAGAAATGAAAACTCTAAACTCTAGGATGTGAGTGAATGATGTGTGTGTGTGTGTGTGTGTATGTGTATGTGTGCGTACATATGCTCATGGTGTGTGTGTGACAGAATTCCCATTCCTCTGATGTCTCCTCCGTGATACAAGTTTCTTCCTGAACATGTGGGTGCATATTTGACTAATAGGCGCCTTATCAAAGATGAACAACCTCCTCCCTCCCTCCCATTTCCTATAAAGATGACAGGTGCTAAAGACCTCTCTCTTTCTCCCTCCCTTGTGCTTTCTCCTCAATCAAACTCACACACACACACACACACACACACACACCACACACACACACACAGATGCAAAAATGCAGTGAACATAAGGATGATGCAAAACCCCAAATACAGTGAAGAACAGACTCCACAAAGACCAAACAGTGTGGTCAAACCATATTATGTTTAGGCACAAGCCTCAAGATAGATAATCCCCCTTTTACATAAACCAGACCTTAAGGATTGAGCACAGCCCACGTAAGTAAAGGCCTTTGTGCGGATAAAGATCTTTCTACGGGTAAAGATCTTTGCATGGGTAAAGATTTTGTTGGGGAAAGATCTGATATCTATGCACCATGCCATGGCTACCATAAGATATGCATGAGTTTCAACCCAGTTTCGAAACCCTTCGCCTTTTTCCATGCGTTCTAATCTCCCAGAATGCACTGGGGTGGTGTCACTGGCGGAACTGCCCGCCGGCTCACAGGTCCCAGACCGGCACACCCTATGTGTGGTTGGGCAGAGACGCCTGAATGGGAATCCCCCCCACCCCAAACCCCACCCAACTGCTGATGTCAGGCAATGGAAATCCCACAATTAAAACAGCCCCTGGGGGCTGGTGACATCATCAGCTGGCAACATATCTGGGGGTACTGATGTCATCGGTCACGCAGGCCTGGAACGCACCCCTCAGACGGGTGCTGCAGAGGAGGTGGGAGGGTGGGTGGTTGGGTCGGATGGGGCCACCACCACTGGGAAACAGCGACAATGGAGAACACAAAACAACAACCTCACGAGTGCCTGATGAAATGAATCTGTACACGACTGTCCAGGCAAGTCTGGGATTAGTTTGGCACCTGATAGAAGTACTGAGTAACTTTAAAAATATTCAACATAAACATCAGCACAGTGTGAGCGAGGTCCCCCCTTTTTTCTTTCTGGAACAATAATGGGCCTGTTCATTTGGGGCAGAGAGACTCCAGACTCCTTTATCTCGGAAATGGAGCCAGCGCCTCGGCCGCTCAGCCCACCTAAGTTAAGTCCACATCTGACAAGCGAGCACAACCAAAGCTGCTAGCGGCCACTGCTCTGTTTCATGTCTCCCTTCAATGACCACAGTGTACTCAAGTCTCACAGACACCCAAAGCCCTTGTGAAGATGTATAGGACTATTCAGAGGTAGTAGTATTGTTGCAACAAGATAGAATCAAATCTCAGTACAAACTACAGGCACTCTAGCTCAATATAAAATGTGTGCTGAAATGTCTGCACTGACAAACATTCCTTCCAGAAATTCATAATTTCAACTTAAATTTAACACACACATACACACACAGTCTTTAATAAATAATATCGTGTTCCTCTGGACTGCGTCAGTGAGGCTAATAACCAAATGTTATTTGGTTTACAGAGAGTCTGCATCATTTTAGATGCCGCCTGTTTCACAACTAAACACAAAGACGACTTTTGAATGGACCGCCTATTTTAATGAGTGACTCTGTGCAATCTTAGCACGATGGGCTAAACTCAGACTGACTTCAAGCTGTCATTTACTGATTATACACGTATTGACTTCAGACCAACTAAGACGTTTTTGTTTAGAAATCCTACCAAAACTAATCATTATCTTTTTTTCCCCTCTGTGTGCCAACATAAGTATATGCCAGCCCCACTTAGAATCAAGAGAAAGGGAACATTGTCCATAATCCTTCATTTGTATTTTTGTCTCAGAAAGTGAGGGGCGAGATGGCTGAAGGATAAAAAAAAACACATGTGGGTAGACTGTACTGACCCGAAAAGAACCATCTTCATTTGGCTTTTAGGGGTGGAGGGAGACTAGGAGGCCTGGGAACCAAAAAATCAGAGTCTCCGTTTTCACAGGGAGCAGAAACCGCAACGCGCGTAAAATACTTGCACCCTATCCTTCCCGCCTTGTCAATGCTAACAATAGTCAATCCGTTATCTATATCTGTTAAGACTTGCCAACCAACAGCTTTCTCTCACTATTCCTCCCTCTATCTCTCTCTCCATTCGTTTGTAGAGCACGATGAAAGGCATTCCACTCCCGTTCAATCACAGTCGGCCCCCAAAAATACTCAAAGGCAAAGAATCTCGCGGGCCCAAAAACAAACAGAGGCGCAGTAAGCAAGGGAAAATAAAGAGCGGCTGTGGTGAGAAGTCAATATTTTTTTC